>DWEC01003154.1:0-10882 GCA_018245735.1 Microceris miodesmiata
CCATTGGAGAGGCCTATGTCCATCAGTGGACGAGAATAGGCTGATGATGATGATTTTAAAAAAAGCTGATTTTCCACTGGTTTTTTCTCCAGCCATATTCTAAGATGGATGAATGAATGAATGCCATTAATCACAATATACTCGTATTAATACAAATGCTTATTAAGTGTTTATGCATACATGCTGAGTAAAAACATAAAGATGAGAACTTTATAAAAACGTTGGTCCAATAGTGGTCGAACTTCGCCCTTAATTATATACGACGACGTAACATCACGCCTTTAATCCCGGAAGCGCTAGATAGAGGAGTGCAGTACGCTCCTACAAGTCACCGGTTACGTTTACGTCCCACAATGGAACGGGTGGTGAGCTTATTGCCATACACCGGGCATAGATCCAGCCTACGAGCCAGTTAGTACTAGTAGTTGGTCTACTAGAAAGGAGTATAGAACCACCATCTCAGGAGCCCAAGCCAACCTCACCTGCACGTGGTACCCCCTGCTATAACAGACGAGGCTCTGGCGACCGGCTGATCCAAAGGCAGTGTCCGGCAGTGCGAAAAGCTGTGCCCTGCGATCTCCAACCCGAATGGCCAGCGTGGAGATTACTGGCATAAACCCCCTTTTAGGGAGGCCTATGTCCAGCAGTAGACTAAGATAGGCTGATGATGATGATGATTTATATATTATCAAAATTAAAGATCCTCGACAACATATGTATTCCGTTCATCGTACCGGTTGACACAACATTTGTACGTTTTGTTTATTTAACGTAAGGACGCGACCCAGTTACGCGTTTTAATTTTTGCTTGCGGAGTCATCTGTCAAGGAATTGCGCCATTGGAATGCTGATGAGATTTTTAATAAAAAGTCAGATACACAATAAGTAGATCTACGACCACATCTACATCTGAGATTTTGTTAAATACCTACATCGAATTATATTACATGATCATCATCATCATCACTATGGTCCTTTAAGCATTTCATGGTTAGATGAATGTCGATCTTCGATTGGAATTAGGAAAATTAAAACTATATTATATTGTTATTCTAGCTAGTCGCAGTTGTGTTATAGACTATATATTTGATGTTCATGGAGGTATATTATGTTAATGGTTACATTTTATTGAATATAAAATGTCTTACTATTGAAATCTTCCAATGTGTACATTAGTACTTGTTCAAGTAGCGAGTCCTGGGACATTATTTTATGATCATCGCATACAGCATGTTGAAAATTGGGTGATGTTTTGAAAATCTCGACCTTTATATCTTATGTGTAAGATTTGTTAATGGCCTCAACTGCATTCTAAGAATCAGAATTTGAATTGGGTGAAGCATATCGAAATATATTTTCGAAAAACCGTTATCGATTCATATAATTTTACTGTTGTACACATTTCGCAGTGATGTATAAATCGCAAATAACATCGAAAAATAATCATCGATAATTCTTTTAAAACGCAACTACATATTAAATCCCTTAATTTAAATATTTGTGTATAGAACGCCACGGTCCTTAATAGTTCCAAAAGTAGAAATTCGTGGTACTAACACATATTATACATAGTCATTAATCTACATATCAAGCACCCAAGTCCTAATTAAAACTTAAGAATCTTCGCGAAACGATACATAAATACATATGAATGTAAGTTTAAACGCCAAGTAATCAAGCAATTTACTAAACGAGTTACAGCACTTGCGAGCCCGCATTAGCTCACTGAAGGTAAGTTTAACGACTCCAAGTTGTTCAGTTCCCCGAACAACGTTGCACTTCGGCTTAATTTTACGTTAGTCTTAAGCATTTACTGGCCCGAGCCGCTATTTATGGCGCAAGTCTAATCAGTTCTGTATAATGAATACTAACTAGAAATTTACATTGATTGCAATGGTAAAAATATGTTGTTTTCATTTTTTTTTAAATTTAGATAAACAGGCAGACGGGCCACCTGATGTTAAGTGGTTTCCATTCGCCCATGGAAATTTGCAACTCCCGAGTACTTGCCAATGCATTGCCAGCTTTGAAAAAGAACTCTCATTACGTGTTTCTTGAAGCGAATTAAGTAAGACGCCGCAAATGTGTTAGATATCTCAGCTAACCCGTAAAAGACGTGGCGCTATGATATAATGCCGCGGAATTCTAAAAAGATCGGAAACGTTACAATAACTAAGTACTCACCAGCACAGAAGCACTTAGGTAATAAAAAACAAAGTAATGCTAGGAATATTTCCATTATAGTCTAGCTATAAGATTAATGTTGGTTTTGTCATAAAATTAAGCTGATTACACTAACACAGTACATATATAATTATATCACATGGTTCGATGAACATATCATCGAACCATGTGATCAAGTCATTGGTTTAACGGACCACAAACCTTAAGCGCCCGCATTAGCGAGTCAGCGGAGCTATTCGTATGTACATCTAATGAGATCTATTTCTAAAGATAAGTGACCGTTGCAGTTTCGGATAAATGTTTACGTTAATTACATTGCATTGATACTTAGAACACACATATTGTGGTACAGATCATCATCATCATAATTTATTCTCATAAATGTTACACTGCTTATCGTAGGTATACATATATGTATGTATATCGCTCATTTGCGACTAGAGTGTACCTAATATCTCAAAACACTATCGCATAGAAAACAATTCAGAAAGTTTGAAATCATAATTATTCTACGACTATTATAATATTATGTGACTTAAAGACTATTCTATAATACATGAGACGTGATACTTTTTTTCACGCAATATCTGTTTTTTTTTTCATTTGGTAACAATGTTGTTAGTCTATGTTCGAATAAAAAGAATGGTTGAGGGAGCAGTCCTAGTGCACCTTCTCGGAGATTTGAATCTCGGCTTGCGATATTATTGGAAGGGAGGGCTTAAACTGACAGATGGCGGGTCGCGGTGGTACGTTTCATTCCCACCGTGTTAAACAGGGAACCTTAAGTCCACTTTTCGAGACGGCATATAATAATTTACCTAGACACACGGCTTAAAGTTACCGGGGAAGATGTATGGAAAAAAATATTCATTTATTTCATTGTTTTGATATAACTGTACAAGACATATGTACATTTGTGAAAGTTACATATGATATTTTGTAAATCGGCACTGTATACTAAATATGTAACATAACATCTGAAACGCTGTGTAACAAGCGTAAAAAGCTAGTTTTTATTTGTTAGCTCATTATTTTCCCCGTCTGCGACTCCGTATATACCGAGTACGACCCGAAACATAAGGACACTAGTAACTCATCTTCGATTCACTGCGTTCGTTAAGATTATAATATTTACGTGAACATAGATAAATATTTTCATAAAACAGAGCGTAACGAAGGTAGTAGGAAACGTAGCAGAAAAAGTGTAACTCCAGTTGCAGTCCAAGACGAAATCGATAGTATTTGTTCCGAATATAACCAAGAAGCATAAAATATAATATCAAATTCCTAAATAATAAACTAGACCAAATTTGAAATTAAGTAGAAAATCCTTTATAAAAAATAAAACACAGGACATATTAAAAACTATTACACAGATAAACGAATGCAAAATTATTAACATATTAAGAAATTATAACTGGGTACATGAAGAGCTGAAGATCGAACTCAGTGGCGTGCCATTGGAGAGGCCTAAGTCCAGCAGTGGACGGGAATAGGCTGATGATGATGATGAACTGGAGACAATATACAATGAACTTTCCTCACTTCCGAACATTGGCAGTATTAATAATTTTTTTTTAAGAGCATTAGACACAAACGCCACGTCAATTTTTTTGTCTCTTCTGTTTTTACCTGCTCTATGATATCATTCTCGTTATGAATAAGTATCAAGATGGTATGGCTTATTTTTTCTTCTTATGTATTCTGACGTTTCGTTTTTTTTATTTATTGTCTGGCATTTATTCTGTGACCCATAACTTATATATATTTTGACATATTCTTTGAAGAATTCCTGGATTTGACTTGAAGGAAAAACGACCGTCATTATTTAAAAGACATTAATTATTTGTAACATTAATTTACTGGTTCATGGGTTGGGCGGATACAAGGTCGACTTCTCATCTAGAGGACCGGGATTCGATCCTCAGGTTAGGCATACTATTTTTGGGTTAATCTAGTTTGAAATTTGAAAGATTGGCAAGGAGTCTGGATGTATGCCCGGTGTATAGCAATAGGCTCACGCCCTATTCCATAATGAGACCTATAACATAACGATGAATCATGAGATTGCACTACCCTCCTCTGCCTAGTGCCAAATGATACAAAATTCGGGGGAATTAATACAAAATTTATACAGGTTAGACGATGATATAGGTATGTATATGTATATATGTATATGTATATGATTTAAACCTGCTTTATCACTAACGGTTCCCGGCTAAATATTATAACATATAAATCGTCGGATCCGGATATTGTGAACGAATATTGAGCAATAATCCAAACTATAATTTACGACCGTATCCTTAGAATTTGCATATTAAATAAAATGGAAAAACGACGTTCATACGAAATGCGGGTCGTTTCGGTGTATGAAATAAATCACTGGTTTATTTTGGGTATGTTTTGGATATCACGTTTTTCGGAGTACTTCTACCTTCATGATATCGGATTTTTAAAAATGGACCTGTTGGTACGTTTATAATTTTTGTTGCGAAAATGAATTAATGAGTCATGGTTACTGTTACTTATAATTACTGAATTATGGTTATATCTATATTATGTTCATTAATATCGTTATGTCACATTAATATGTATTTTCATTATGTAACTTCTATTAATATTATTATGGTTAATTCCAATTATTAATTATTATCGTTAGCTCCAATTATTAATTATTATCATTGACAGCATTATTATTTATCTTTAATGGTTTAATTGCTAAATTTATTAATGATTTTAACTGTCTCCTGCTGTCTTGTCACCCATTTAAAACTTTCTAATAATCTTGTTAACAACTTATACTAACTAGAATAATTCACAGTAATACTTCTACTCTTACAGATTATTTCGTTTACAGTTCGTTTGTTCGTTCGTTCGTTTTCCCTTAAAAACAAATTAAACTGTTTTTTTTGAAAGCGGAACTGTTTCGTTATCGTTTATATTTTATTTCACGTTAAGTAAGCATAAAGTTTCACGTACGCGTATTTATCAAAAAACACTGTACTATTTATCTTTACAACAATAATATACCCAAACGAATAAAGCCACAAGAAATGAGTACGTATTTTTAATTTTAAACATATGTATGTATGTGAGCTTTTGTTCCAGTTAGACAAGAACAATTAAACTCAAAATATTCGTTTTCGAGAGCGAAGCGGAGTTGTTCCTTCCGCTGTATAATGCGCGGGACCTCGTTATACAACACCAAAATGAGTTTAAACTTAGCCAAGGGACCGACAGAAATGGCTATTGTCTTACAATAGCGAATCATTTCACTTCATATATGTTTATTTTGCTTATACAAAGATTTAATTAATTTATTCAAAAATATTAAGAACAGAATACTGAATGTACCATTCATTTGGGATCATGATTGTCAAAGTTAATCAATTATTTTCGTTCAGATGGCACTGACAATGAAAAACGCTGATTTTTATCCTTCAGCAAATCGTGCTGAGGAATATCGCTGACTTTGGCCAGCAAACTGCTGGCAGAAACTGGATGCGATGCGATTGAGTATTTAGTTTATGCTGTTATTATGTTTATGCCGTTGAATAAATAACAGTAATAATCAAGTGCGGTTTACATGTGGCATTCAATCAGCTTACACTAAACTGTTTAATACAAGTGTATTATGTTCGTGCTGTGGTTTACCGGAGATGAGAGCGAGGTATTCGCAAGTCTCAGTGATTAGTAATGTGGTGTATTGTATTAGCGGTTGATAGGTTTTCATATAGCTACATAAGTATATGTCTGAGCGCTTACGAGGGATGAGAAGTAGGTAATAACAAAATATAATAAATATATGTGTATTTTAAGTTTAATTCTACCACAAATGATAATTAAATATGACATGTGTAAATGCTTGTAGGTTCTTTACACAATACATTTATATCTACCTTTACGAAACCTGGGAAAAAACACTTCATCAACTCCAAGAGCTCCGGAACTTTTTCAATAATATTTATTATTAATACATGTACGACTGCTTACACGTGTGCTTCCATTATTAGTATGTGTGTTGGAAGTTATTGAGTATCCCCGTAAGTGTGCTCTTACATTCTTTTCATTACTCAGTATTGATTGGGAGATTTCTCGTAGTGGCTCGAGGTCTGGATCTGCGCCCGGTGTATGGCAATAGGCTATCCCATGGCTATCTTAAACATAACTGGTGGCTATCCCATGACTATCTTAAACATAACTGGTGAAACGTGGGAGTGTACTACACTCCAATGCCTATTTCTTCGGCGACCACAGCCGTAAAGTTACGTTTTTTACCATTAGTGATGATGAAGTTCATCTTGTTCTAATTTCTAATAGTTATTATAATATCGCAACATCAGATCCATTACGAGGAATGCAAAAAACACGGAGAACTAATAATAATTACCATTTATAATAATATTTTTTCCCAACAACCCGATATAAGACACTTTATATCGGGTAAGAAATCTAATATTTATATAAGACGCTTTATATCTAGTAAGAAATCTAATATCGTTTACCTCCACACACACACATACACAGAACATGAAAATATTTGTAACCGACACAAAAACCTATTTGTCCGTGTGACAAATACTTAACTAATCGAGTTAATATAACTCACTCTGAACTTCCACATTGAATAACCACACACATGTAGTACACGAGAAGTTTTCATATCTTCCAATGTAATGAAGAACAAAGTTGCTAACTCAATCATATCAAGACGTGTTCTTCTGTCGCTACGTACTTACTTCTGGACGTGAACAGCTTACACGTGAAAAGATATCGTCGGTTCTGAACGTAATATAAATTGCTTTGAATAAGTTAATCTTTTATGTAGTTATATGTATATCGTTTCATGAGTAAAATTTATATTATTACTGATACGTTCTACAATCTAACTCATCAATAATTGATGACGCTCAATATATGAATTTCGTTTCCATATATACGAAAGTGTAAGCTATGTAGAATACCAGTAGTTTCAAGTATATCTCAGCAGCACTGATGTGGTGTGGGTTAGAATTCATCCTCCCAATCTGAAGATCTTGGGTCCAAATCCTGGCACGCCACTGTTTACCCATTTTAAAATTCAGCAACACTTCCTGTAAAGGTAAGAAAAACATCATAAGAAAACCAGTAGAAATCCAATTGTTTTATTGCGACGATTATTGGTACACAAATGTTTTACAATTTAAATACGTCCATCTTTTTTTGGCTATTGTCACCAGACAATTTTTATTAGGTCCTATAATGCCATTTTACTTATATTAATTATGTCAATACATTTGTAAATTGTATTACAGTCATACAATCCAATAAATCTTAGACATTCAGTCCGTCTTAGAATTATGTGTTTCGTACAGCGTTTACCTACATGCAATTGGCTCAGATGGTACATAATTACCTTAACCTTTTTCATTTTAAATGGTATCCTGTGTTTAGCGGTGAAATGATAAGAGTCTAACGCTGATGTAGCAACACGAGTGTGAAGAACGTCGGGTACAATGTCAGTAATATAAAAATAATAATTACTGTCAGTCCAAAGTCATAAATACTAAAATGTTAACAGCGGGCAGTTCGCCAAATCTCCACCCTGAGCGCCCCGCATTAATATTTGCATGCGAAATTATGCAGTTTTCCGCTTAGACGAACGGGAAATGATATAGTTTTTACAGTACATTTTATTTCTCACTATTCGTGCTGGTTATTATTATTATTTACCATATCGTCATGCCATGTCCTTTATGTCGTAGTAAATATGTTTGTAAGTTTGTAACATAGATGCAAGGACGGTTTGTGTGAACGAGAACATTGCTGTATAATTGATGTAGAACATACTTTGCTGGTTCACACATGTTAAGAGAATGGCAGCAGAAATGACAAAGGAGATATATTTTATTAGACCAATGTTCATGGATGCAATTGCCTAGAAAGACTAAAAAACGTTACTTAGATGTTAAACTGCTTTTCATATAACAAAACTGAAAATATAGCGGACTGCTATTAGGTTAACATAATCCCTAAATGAATTTCTACATAATTCTTCCCGATTGCATAATGACTACGCAATCGGGAAGAGTGGGATATAGATAACAGTATTAAAAATACATCTAATATTTCAAAGTGTATACACGTATCTAAGCGTGATTACATTTACGGTTCATTAACAAATGACTAAATCGATGCTTTTATGATAAAGTCTTCCTGAGATAACCACCGCCGCGACCTCACAGCGCTCAGCTAGAGATTACGAAGAAAGAACTCAGATACGAAACTAGTCGCACTGACCCGAAATACTTACGCGAGTGAATGCAGTACATAATATAGACATGCAAGTAAATACTTACCAAACATTTAATAAAAAAAAAATCATTTACATCTAATGATATAGGATTTTTACCCCGTATTTCATGGTGAGACATGTATGTAACAGGTGAACCGTGGGAGTTTACTACACTTCTCTGCCTACCACTTCAAAAATACACAGGCATGATATCATAACAGCCTATGTCATGAAAAGATTTGTGAAAGATGTATTTACATGTGAGATTTCACACTAGTGTTTTACCGGGCGACTCAAATAGATGGGAGCTGATAAATGAGTACACTCCCCAAGTTGTAACATGCGGGCGCTTTGCCAACACGCTCAGTGCACCCCCCGCTTTATTATTTGCATTTACAAATTTGCGCTTTTCCACTCCGACTGCTCCCAGTCAGGTGTCCCACATACTCCCGCGATAAAATGCTTTGTACCGACTTCAACTTTGCACACGTGTTAAATACACGCGTAGTTTTCAGTTGCGTGTGCTTATACTCGTATAGCGCAAAGTTATTAATATTCAAATGCTGTGCGCGGGTCTCGCTGTAATTAGGAATAGTTTTGATACTGTTTTACCATGTTGTTGTGTATATTCTGCAGGTGAGGTTTGTAAGGATTTAGATATTCGCGATCGGTGCTCGCTGTATGCTCTGTAAAGTATCAGGTGTGATAACACTATCACGCACTACACTGTAATAATAATTCGTTATTGATATATGAGTTGGTAACCAATTAGTGAGTATGGCAGACTAGGCCTCAACCCTATCATGGTGAGAAGAGACCCCTCATAGCAGCTTAACAATAAAAGGGTACAAAAAAAACAAAAAAATATCTTAAACAATCATAGTTAAGTAAGTAGAAAGACTATCATAAAAAACAAACTTCAGCAAATCAGGTAGAAAAAATCATGTACGTATACAGTGCGCACGTGACCGAATGTTCCAGAATATCAGCTAACATACGTCGTATTGTTTTGTTATGAATAACGACTATATATTTACATTTGACGTCTCGTTTGAAAACAAAGGTGAGACGACAAATTAGTTTAAACTATATTAATGTTTACCCAACGTCTAGCAACCGATATCCTATTTTGAAATTCAGTATCAGAATCGCGTCGACTTTATCTGTGATTGTATTTACAAAGCTTAAATGAGCCAACAGAGTGTGAGCTGGAATTAATGATTTGGCTTCCATCGCGTTACAACTATTTTCAGCTGTTTTCGATAATTTGAAACCGTTTAAATATTGTCACATCATTGAAGTTTAGTATTATTAAGACTTAACTCATGGACGTTTATTCCGGATGGTTCGGAATACTTTCGGATCTACACGAGGTCCTTCCTCATGAGCTCACGCAAGTTGCGGCGAGGGCGCAGCAGCCGCGACTGATGGGAACATGAGTGAAGCCAGTACATATATCACGATCTGTATAAACAATCATGGAATATTGTTAACATTACTATTTATATTAATTATTGTAAAAAGCGCATTATTTTATTAGGCATTATTTAATAACTTGTTACTTAGCAAATAACAGTCAACTGCCTCGTTGGTCGAATGTTGTAAGCGCGACTGCTGATCGAGAGTACCTGAGTTCTAATCCCAGGTCGGGCACTGTTAGATTTTTCTTACTTAGATATTCTAGTGGAAATTTCTAGTAACAGTTCAGTCTCGATTTATGTCCGGTGTACGGCAATAGTCTTACCACCTTCTCTGGCTACCCCTTCGGGGATTACAGGCGTGGTATTACGTTTTAATAATTATTTATTGGTTAACATTAGGTACGTAGTATATAGGTATGTAATTTTTACCAAATTCAAACTTATGAACATCAAATCATGAACCACAAAAATAATTCATATGCGCGTGCCATTAAAAAATATGCATTTAGCACTAAGTACTAATATATCGTCACGCCCGGTTCCCCACGGGCTAGACAAAGAGCATTGAACCAAATATTTTACCCTATAGTTTTACAGATTTGACATGTTTTTTACACATTCACTATTTTATTACTACATCCGTACGTACGTAAGACGATAATAACCTAATTAGTGTACCATAGAGTGATACAAAATTTAGTCGAGTGCCTTGGAGGGTCATCCAGCTTCGTTCGTAAGAGCAAGAGTCCCGTAAGAGTCCTCTTACTCACTCAAAGCGCCTTTCATTCTTCACAGGATTTCCAAAGAACACTTCACTTGTGATGTTGTGATATAGATCCGTAATTATATCAATTCATCTTCAACAAAGATGGAAAACAGAATCTAGATTAGTCTATTTTTATGCTTATTATCAGTGATAGATTAAATCAATCAATTAATCGTTTACTTGATTGATTGATTTTTGAACAACTTGTCAACCAATATCAACAAAAGTGATTCA
>DWEC01003155.1:0-10881 GCA_018245735.1 Microceris miodesmiata
TGACGACATTTATCGCGTCCTTGGTTCGTATTTGCATGGAATGGATTTTATTGCAATGTATCATTGACGCAATTGTCCGATTATTATTTTGCATCGTATGCGTTGATTATGTATCATTGTCGGGCCGCCTGGCGCGGGGTGAACATTTGTTCGATTAGCACAACAATTGTCGGATGTCATTGTATGAGAAAGCCAAATTATACAAGTATATGTAGGACAAGCCAAGCCTTTGTAAACCGCGGCGGTTTTGTTTTCTAAGTTTTTTTGAACACTGTCAATTTGGTTCATTAACAAAACAAACAAAGGAAACAAAGTGCTCCTATTAAATAACTTTTTGAAAAAAAAAGTTAAATTTATAGTCATAAATATATATAAATACTCGTATATATATATATAAATAAATACTCGTATGCAATACATATATGAATAAACCAGAAAGAGCGACCCTTTCGCAAACCTTAATTCGTTGTCAATGACATATTCAATCTCATATGGAGAAACCAGAAACGACTTGAAGTGGCAGTTATGTGACGAAACAGTGAAGCCTGACAATTGCCGCCTTGCGAAGACAGCCGGACTGATTATTGCGCAACCATCAAACTCGGGAAAAGCATCTTGGCTTAATTTATATAGTATGCACATAATAATAAATCTACGATCTTATTATTTTACGATGCTCCTTGCTTCCCGATTTGACGTATTAATAATAATTATAATTTAAACTTTAAATACTGACAGATTAACAGTGAACCTGTTAAATGAATTAAACGTAATATTTATAGTTCACGTAATTATGATCGATTTTAACGCTACAGTTAATGTTACAACGCTGACAGCTATAAAGTCGTTAAATTCCCGTTATTAAAACGTTGTCTAATTACAAAACCAATATAACTGATGAAGCACGGTAACACTTATGCGAATTTTAATGTACGTAGTTACCGGGGAAGAGCGAGACTCCTATATTGACGGAATAAGTCGATACTGCTTACGGATTCAGTCTTCAAAAGCACCGCAGATCAGTAAGATTACGGATATTTTGCAAATGCTCTCTGCCTGTCTCGTTACAGACCAGCGTGATAATAATTAAATATATAATTATTATTATAATCGTTAATGATAATAATTATTATTATTAACACTAGAGCGTATTATAACATATATGAAAATCACAAATACACAATAGTGTACATTTCATGGTACATTATGACGTTATATATTACGCAGTCAGCATTTGAAAACGACGAATCAGTCGATATTGAGACGCTGCACGAAAGTGTCAATTTACACACGTAAACAAAACACACGAAAAGTTGACGTTTACAAAAGAGTATGCAACTAGAATGTTTATTAAGGTATTAATATTATAAGTATGCGAAGAAGGGTCATCAGAACAGAAGAAGTGCATCAGGTCAATAAGAAGATATATTTACCACCCGCAGCTCTCTGCCTACCGCGTGACAATAATCATAGTTCATCATAATTATTAATTAAGGAAGGAACATATATCGGAATTATACTTTTAGTCATGTGATAATGCCATGTCTTCTCTTAATTATTAAAATCACATTAGCATTAATCACATTGAGTGATTAATGCTAAATATTACTAGTACCAGGGTCACAATTAAACAAGTTGAACGCACGGTCAAGTTAATTTTCCTTGTGATAATATGCGGTCCGTGGAACAATGGAGAAGCTTCGAGAAATACGAGGAACATTCGAGCCGAACGCTCGGATGACGCACATCTCTCAAACACATAAACACATAAGCGAAATTATATCCCCACAACTTCCTGCTGCGATGGACTTTAATTTATTTCGAGTTCTTCTTTTTCCAATGCAACATAATCATTGCGAGTTCAATGAACTTGTCGAGATGAATTTTAACATGAAATTTGCTTTTGTTTGTTGTAGTACAAGAATGCTTCTACATAGAAGCTTCTACCGCAGCAAAAGACTATCAGTGACTGCGATCTTGGAGATATAATTGTTTGTTTATCATTAACAGATAGAATAGCAAGAAGCTGAGAAATAGAATCCATAATGTTGTTCTATAACCTACACAAAAAAGAGCAACCAGCGCACAAGAATTCTTTAAAAATCCTATATATGTAAGTCGCTACAATCGGCGGTAGTTCATGAAGCGGGATTTCGAACCTAAGTAGTTCGAAACAAGAATCATCCCGAAAATCACGTTTGCTAAGCCGATACATATATAATGATGTATATAAACACTCACGAGACATTTAATAATAAAATATACATAAGTAATTCAGCTTAATAATCGACGTAGGTATAAAACTGAAATCGACAAGTTGATAAGTATCGGAAGCTATAACAATTATAAGCGCTAGAACCAATTATTTAGAACCAGGTTTTATTACAAAAAACTGTGTTACAACTTACAAGGTTAAACAACAATTCTAATTTATTATTTATGAAAATACTAATCTTTCCACGGTTATACATATTATAATACTTGGATGACCGACCTTAGCTCGGCATTTTTTTGTTTTTTTTTTTAGATATGAATTAGATGCGCTGATGAAGGGCTCCCAATAATAGCTTTTCTCACAAAAGATGGAACTTAAAAAAAAAAGAAAAATAATCGGACTGGACATCTGGACGTGAACCAGGGTCTTCTGGATTCTGGATTGCCCTGACCGGACTGATTTCCCATCTGAGCTATTATAACGTTGTGGATGGTGGCGACGTTTACCTTCGTATTCTTTTGATATTGTAACAGTTTTTCATTGCCTGAAAACAGGGATAAAACGACGTTTTCTAAAAATGAAAGGCTAGATCGATAGGCTAGTTCGATTTATCGCTTCCGAAACGCCCCGCATGCCAATTGTCAGCCTTTTACGAGAATCAGTTGAAAATTTGAAAAATCCCATAATACCCGACTCAGGATTTGAATTTCGAACCCAGGACCAGATTGGCAGTCGCGCTTGCAAACAACTCGACCAACGAGGCAGTCAAATGAATAATAAATAACGGTGACAATAAAAAGCATAATAAAAAATATTATTACTAGAGAGAGTTACAATCATAGATAAAGACAGTAGATGCAGGAATATCTCAATTTCAATAATTATTCTTTGATGCTAGCTTATTACACTGTCTTGGTTAGTTAGTAATAAGTTGTGATAGTATTATTTGCTCTTTTAAATTAACCCTGTTTGAAAAGTTGCTCTTTCAGCTATAAGATTTATCTTTTGGAAGCGCGCTTCACTTTGCTCTGTCGTCTTAGCGTCATACCCTTTCGATATATTTTTATTCAGATCATCGTCAATTTATAATCCGAATAAAAAAGGACGCGACTAATGCTACTTATATATGGATTTAATTATAAATACTTAATCGATTTATTTTCATCGCGAGTGAAATTATAGAAAAAAAAAATTTAATTATGTCGCAATCGAGAATGAATGAACGAGAAAATGTATTATTAAAATTAATTTGTATCATATTCATATCGGTAGGTATTTTAACTTACTTTGCACCTACATATATGTATTTCTCATAACTATTCAAAATATTATCTATGGTTATAATAACTACACTATAACTTTATATACTATAACTTTCCCATCAAAAACCACATTCATTTGCCATGTTCTGCTGTATACTGGTCATATTCCAACGTGGCTATTTTAAGCATGTGCTAATTCAATGCCCTGACATTATATTCAGGCTCGAGGTAGAACTATAACTCTAGTTTAGACCTAAATCTTCGTGAATCATGCATTAGTATAGGCATATAGATATATATATAAAAGTATATCAAGCAAGATAGTAGCAAAAAAATAATTTCGTATGTACACATTGTGGCTGGCAGCTGTTGGATACAAAGAGCTGAAGATCGAGCCCAGTAGCGTGCTGTTGGAAAGACCTATGTCCAGCAGCGGACGGGAGTAGACTGATGATTATGATGATATACACCTATATAGTATTGTCAGTAGTTATCACTTAACTCTTGGTAGTAGTTTGCTAGTTAAATTATCGCAAGTATTATAACACCGATATTTGTACATCTCATAAAGCAAAAATATAATCTTGAATACCGCAGTTAGTTATTTATTTCAACAAAAAGGCAAAGAAATTAACGTTTAGTTTACAGCTTTACAAATAAGTATTCATTATTTAACTATTAAATGTTTACTCATTAAGTGTCCATTATTTTTGATTTATGAATTTGCAGAGAAAAATATTTAAAGTACATTACGCACTCAGTTTAGCTACTTCACCTCTCACTGTATAGAAATGATACATTAACATTCATGTATTTTTCTTTATCTTTTGACATTATTTAAGTGCAGTTTCAATTCATTCATCATTTGTGCCCATCATTTATCATCTCGCGGGTCTGACATTGTTATCTCACTTTGTACTTTTTCAACATTATTTTCATTGTTATACAAACATTTATGTGTAGCACAGAGTATTATTAATAATATACTGTATATTGTTGTATGATATTGTCTTTGTTTAAGACATTATTTTATGTTGTGTAACTGTCTTCATAAACAGATTAACGTTTTAAATTCCTTCCTTCCTTAGTTTTAGCAAATATGTACATATGATTGCAGTACTTGTCAAATTAATGTCAAAAGTGACAGATGTCAACACGAATTAATAATTTGTTTTGAAGGAGCCACGGGCGTACCTAGGATTTTAAGCCGGGTTCAATGCGCATGTTTACGCACTACAAGAAGACACCTACATTATACATGAAATATATGTTGTATATAAGGGATAATTAAATATTAATGCATATTATATGGTACTGCAAAATAAGAATTTTAATCGACAACAGTAGATAGTACAGAGGTATCTGATATCAATGAAGGGAGTCAACTATTAAACTACGCTGTTTTTCAAAGTACGTAACTGTCACTTCAGTGTTGATACAAACGGAATTTTTAAAAAGAAATGCTATATCATTTCGTACAGAAATCTTAAAAGGATAAAAAATACTAACATTATAAAAACAAACGCCACCTCTCACCGTACAGAAATTTTTCAACAACATATGTAGATACTGACAATCAGTGGTAATCCTTCAATTTTGATAAAATGCTGTACGCGAGCAAGTGCTGTAACATTTCGAGCAGAAATCTTGAAATAAAATGGCTGACAACCAATAAGATTCGAAGAAATGTTAAGTTAATCGCTACTCAAATGTCTCACGGGCAGCGAAGGTCGTCGGCCTGGGTTCGTTTAAAAACGATACGGCAAATTGATGTTCTTACATAGTACCACCACGCTGCCACTGGAACTTGGGAACTTCCAAATACAACCTGTTTGTTCATGATTTGAAACGAACCTGCTTGTACAACTTTTGACTGTTTTAATAACTAAAGAATAATTATTGTATCAGCAATAAAATAAGAAACTGGTACATAAATAATAATGATGTTGGGTATTTTAAAAAGGATAGTCAAATAACTTTGGATTTTATTTATAAAATTTATACAAATGCAATTTGTGTAAAGTTCAAAGTTGTATTTTGCTTCGGACAGATACATAAAATATGTATATTAAATAGAACCAATTGAAATATCTATTTGAATTAGCATATGTACAATTGAATATACATTCACTTTGCAATTTAAAATGAAGCTAAAATACAAAATAACAAATTGTAATAAATAATAAAAAAACAACATCACATTTGTAATCCCCGAAAGGGTGGGCAGAGGATTGTAGTAGATAGCCGCGTTTCACCTGTTACGTTTAAATCCCACCATGGAATAGCTGCTGGTCCTATTGCCATACACCGTTCACATATTTAAACTCGATTGTGTTGCTAGAAATTTCTACTAGAAAATCAAAATTTGTAAAATTCAATTATAACCGAACCGGAAATAGAAGCCAAAATCTGTCCATCAGTCTGGCAACCATTAGACCAATGAGGCATATTCTGATAGAATAAATATTGAATCCGTATTCTTATAAAAATTATCACAACTCAATTATTATTATTAACAGCTATTTTTCTCTTAAACTCTCCTACTAATTAATAGTAACTATGCTGTGTAAAATCGTAAATTAAAAAAAATCCATAATAGATCGCTGTCCGGGCAAAAATATTCGTATGGTCGCCGTACTGTTACAGGAAGCATCACAAAAAGCTACAATAAAGCCTTTACCACCATCACGATGCAATTTCAGTTCATAAAGTCATTATTAAACAAGAACCATTTGGGTGTAATTTTTATTTGCTTTAAACTATCTTGTATAAATTCCTTTAACTTTGTCTATGTAATGCCATGTGTACATACTCGTATATACGTATACTTATTTTTATTATAATGCGAAAATTATTAGGCAAACGCTTTTAAGAAAGTTATAGTATCGTGGTTTCAGATTTCAACTTATTTATCAACTATTCTTCGGAACACTTACGCGCAATCACACGCGCACACGCGAAAATACATGCACACACGCGAAAAACCACGCACACAGGCGATAACACACGCGCAAACGCGCGATTAAACGCACATACACATGCTCGCTCAATCACGTACACTTGCATATATATACTTTACATACATAAACATATAATTAAGAATGACTCATAATTGCACAGTAAATATGACACCCATGACAAACCATAAATAAAATACCAAATAAGGATACTATTGTTTAAACCGCACACTTATCAGTTATGCACTTTCGAGTTTGCACCTGTGTTAATGCCGATTTGTGGTCATGTATCCATTTTTATTTTAACGCTACCCGCAAAACAGTATACAATGCCGATGTCGGCAACACCCTTCGCCCTGACAGACCACAGTACCACGAACAATAACGCCAGTGTGCGCGGATCTTAATCGTTTAGCACAGTCACGCTTTATTCGAAATTCAAACTACACTATACGAGTGATTTCAATCGGTATATTTTTTAAAAGTAGGTGACTATAAATTAGCTTTGTAATTTGTCTGCTGTGAGCGATGGAATCTGGATATAGACTTTTACATCTTTGAACCTAATTGTTTATTTTATTCTATTTAGGCTACGTATATACATACATGCACGTATGCACGTCGTATGCATGCACGCATACGCAGGCACATATACACGCACACACGCACACACATATGTACGTACACCACTATATAACTGTAAACTACATCTATAAATAATTAATGAAACGTGCGATTCGGACTAATCAATATAAATGATTGATCTAAAATGTTATCTATTAGAACGAAGTGAAATTCACACATAAAACAACGTTAACGGTCGACTCTCGAGGTTCAACGAAATAAAGACAGGGCAATTTCTCAAGCGTGTAGCTTGAAGTAGAAAAAAAATACAAATATGTGCATATACCGGTCACGCCTGTTCTGTTATCTGTACGTTTCTAAGCCGCCCGAGGATAAAAATACATCGCCGGTGACAAATATAATAAGATTCATAAATATTAAACACGATACGTTCTCTATATTGGCGAACATCAACTCAATGTATGTGTGCAACTATAAATCTATTGTCGCTTGAATAAACATTACTTTTGTATGTTTTTTTACTAACATTTTTCTCTGTCTATATATTTTTTGTCTTCTGTCTTCTTAACTGTGGTTATCATTCTGTCATCACGCCAAGTTCCTTAGGGGCTAGGCAGACAACACTGAGTGCCGAGGCCTGACGTGGGTATTCTACATTTATCATACTCGAAGCAAGATGCTTTATACGTGCTGATTCAAATGATTTATTTTTGTTGAGATTCAGACCTTATCAAATACTTTAAAATCGATTTAAAAACATCCGACAGACGGGTGAGATACTAACCTGCATCTCCAGGAATGGAGGAGTAGGTATGTATCAAATTCTCCATATTCGTAGACATAATGGCATAAAAAGATATACAATCAGCCAGTTCTTAATTTCTCTATTGGTTTTGTGATGGACTGTCGAAGTCCTCATATACTAATAATACATACAGCAAACGGATTAACAAATATTTCATCTTTAAGTAACTTGTTATCAATATGTAACACCTAATATTAAGATAATTCCAAAATACTTTTACACGTAACACAAAAAATATTCCAAAATGCTATTGAACTCAACACAAAGATTATTCCAAAACGCTATTACGAGTACACTCGTATTATTATAACATTGGATGAGAAAGGAATTTTTCAAAGTATAATATAATATTGCGCCTCGCATTATTTCTAACTGAGGTCATTAATCGGCATTGAACCAACAGGTTTAACAACTTCGTTATGATGTACAGAAACAACTCAAGGCCGTTAATTTATCCTTTTTGATATAACCTCACGCGATATCTGATGATTCATCTCAAAATCGCTTATCATCTGTGTTCATTGGCGTGTTGACGCACGAAAGCTGTGTCAAATGAACGTGGTATTGGAACTCAGTTGTTTTTTAATTTATTGGGAGTTCATGGGTAATTATAATAATAAAATAAATGAGTAATTGTCCTTATTGCGTATATAATATTGCTTTTCGTAAAGCAATTATTCTTTGATTGAATACATTCATGTAAGACCGGTATCAAAGAATCCATTGATACATTAATTCCTTTATTTTTGGTTTTATTTATTAGTATATTCTAGTAAGTTAAATCCACAAATAAACGTTCTATCTAACTTAGGAAGGTATCTATATAATGAAACCTTCAGTTAGTCTAATTTTTAACAATGATTTGTAGAAATGGTGCAGATAAAGATTGAACTTACTTATCCCTTGCAAATACTTTGTTAAGAAATGTACTTAACAAAAAACAAAAGTTCGATCGTTACAAAATATTAGCGTTGAACATCGCGGGAATGTGAAATGTAATGATTAATTGTGATGGAGATTGAGCGGCGAGGTAATAATGTCTGTTGGAGTGCAATCATTCAAAGTCTAAGTGTATTTTTTGAGAAATGCAAGTAACAAGAACAAATCTCGATTGGAGTGAGTCGCGCCGCTGTAACTGTACTCCCCGACGCCAAAGTACACGATTGCATGTTGATAATTACATTGCTTTTAAACCGGACCAAACAATGTATACTGATGTACGCCGAAAATAGGGTCAGACACTGTATAACAGCTCCCGTGTTACTCTTAATTATCTGTTCTTTTGCCTACGATTTATTCGTAAAATAAAAAATCGATCGTTGCAAATTCGTTCACTGGCTTCTTACAGTCACCAACCATTGAAAAACAACAAAAAAAAGCTCGGAGGTCCTCAATGGATAGTCAATGTTAATATCGAATTCACTTAAATAAAAATGTTTAAAGTTGACATAAAACTTAACTTATAGCATTGCTATATGTAATATAATTAGTAAACTTGATAAACGTGTTCGTTTTGCATGTACATATGTCAATCTTTATTTTACACGCTGTAATGATAACTAATTAGAAATAATATAATGATCGGAAACATAAGACAGTAATTGCGAATATGTTGACATTTGTACAAGTTTATTTCGCGTTTACGTAAATCTTTACACGCTGTAGTGATAACTAATTAAAAATAATATTCTGATAATCGGAATGTTTATTTTCCACGCTGTAATGATAACTAATTACCAATGCTATTCTTATAACGTGTACTTTGTTCAAACCGTGAACAATTATATTTTTGTACATTTTAGGGTTGAAATTATACTAAAGATTCAACCCGAGAACGCTGTGCAATTTACACCCGCCGCGGTTGCGGTAAAAGACAATTCGTTGCGAAATACTTTTGCAAAATTACTTGTAGTTTCGCAAAATTTAATGACTAATGTTCATGTTTTCGCTTAGAATGACTCTCTGTAAACTCTAAATAAAAAGCTATGTACAATGTTATAGACTTAACTAACAATTTTGAAATTTACTGGTATGTAAGTGCAATACTCTTGTCATCTAATCATGATATGAAAGTTGAGTTTATATTAAAATTAGATGATATTTGACTAAATCCTAAAATGCATTGACAAATTTTTGGATAAACTGTTATTGTATACTAGTGTCGATTAGACACGTGTTTTCATTTTTTCTTTTCTATAACCCGACCGCTGTTAAACTGCATACATATAAATGTATGTTTAGAAAGACCCTTTTTTCCATACAGCCCCGGAACAATCACTTGTGGTCACGCCAACTTTTCACCCAAGCCTAAACTGAATCTACGACCCACAACTCAAAGATCAACCAAACTAACTACAAAGCCAGCGGGTCCGTATTCTTATTGGATTGTTTCAAATATCGAACATAAAAAATGATCATACGAAGACACAATACAATCTTGAGCAGCTATGACGACACCGTGACGGTGCAGCAAATGCATTTACGTAATAAGATTAAGTGTCGGAAGTCGTTCTCAGATAATAAACCTTTCGTTATGATTGATAGCTCACGACTGAGTAGATTGATTTCAGTCTCTGCCCTCAGTACTTGCTGCAATCTCGTACCATAGCTGGCAGGTTACTGGAACAGAATTACAACTGATGTTATACTTTTAATTATTATCTTAAAACGATCTATCTGAGTGTTAACTCAAAATTCGAGGGCGATTTATTGAATATTAAGTTTGAACATTTTAGAGTTTTTATGTTAAAGAGTGTACCTCTATATATCTACTCTGTATTGTTATTTAGCCACAGACAGATTTGGTGTTTAACATTGTGTTATACTGTTTGACAGTATGGTAAATAATGAATGTTTTATTTAATTTATTATTTTTATTATAAACATTACGTAAACATTTCGAATATTAAAAATAATAATGATTATACCATGATCCTCGCATTCCCCTTACCTTTTTCCACCTTCTTCAAATAATTTCGTTTTGGACCACAGCTCGCAAATCAAGTCGGGCACCAACTGGCCATATCATTGCACTTCACCATCACATTGGTTCGTAGT
>DWEC01003156.1:0-10881 GCA_018245735.1 Microceris miodesmiata
GTAAACCAATACGCTACATATTATTTCTACGCTGTGTTTGTTACATTACGAGTACCTAACATTACCTAGAATTTAATAATACTATTATTGAATACGTCAATACAAATATAAAGAAAATAACATTATAATCATTTTGTTACCAACGTCTGTACTTGTGTGGTACAAACCCAAGAATTATGTAAGTAATAATTCATAGAAAATGCACACAACTAACAATTGTATAATAAATACTGATTACAAGGAAGAATACGAACGCTAAATAACATAAATGATTGCACGTTGCAACATAATATTGATAAAATTATGTTTCCGATACAAACAACAGAATCGAATATCACTTAAGTGTATTATTTAAGCAAATAACGGCACGTTTAAAGTAAACTTGTAATTTACAAAATTAAAGGCTGTGGAGGAAAATGAAAACGACACATTTTTCTGTAAGTAATATTTTGTAGGAATTGTGTATTATTTTGTAGAGCATTAATAAAATCCCTCTGAAAAGCACTTATATGAATAAAAAATAGCGCTTTGTAGAGACATTTGCGACACGAAAATCAGTAACACCATAGTGGATTTCATGAAAAGCTTTACACACACTTAAAAATATCATTTGATTAGATTAAATGAGTACAAAGGAAGTGGTTATTTCATATATGTGTGTACATAATTATGTATTGCAGTTGGCTTACTATAGAAGACTTAAAAATAGCGCCTAACTTAATCTGTGGTACCTAATAAATCTCACCTATGAAGAAATATCTAATAAAATTCTTATCGCAGTGATAGCCTAGTAATTTATATTTCAGCCTCCCACTCTGCGGGTCACACATTAAAGTTTAAAAAATTCGCAAGACCGTGTGGAGTCTGGCATCCCATACTTGACCAGCGTGGCAGAGAGAATCTACAAATCGAATGTAGTCTTGATTCCTACACAGACTCTTATAAGTGACTTCTATAATATTCAATAAACTACAATTAGAACTTCTTTTGTCATTAACTCATTTTCATTTTCTATCTCTCCTCCAAGCAGCTCAGTAATGAAGAACGCCACAGTACCGCATGTGCTATAAAAATGTAGATTCCAAAATGCGAATTTCAATCACCTAGTCGCTTTCCGGTAATGAATAAAAATTAAAAAAAAACCTTAGGCAATTTTGACGTATACGCGTTATTTGAATTCTGTCAAATATTCGCCAGCGAAGGTCTCGCCGGATATTTATTTCAGTGAAATCGTACATGAAACGCGTTCATGTTTTTCCATTACATTTCTATACACTTTGTGTATAAAATGTGATTTTACTTAAGGTACTTTATTTATTACATTAAATTAAAATTCTAGTACATATGTATATTAAGCTTAAAGAGATTTTACGTTTATATAAGATATTTATACATATTCTAATTGTGTTGTAACGTAAAAATAAAATGTGTTGTATCTTGTATATGACATTAAGAAAAATCTATTAAATTAATTAAATTTGAAACTAGTGACTAAGTATAGTTAAATTGTCCATCTATAAATCAATAATAAGGATTATATTATGTAACTGCAAAAAGTGTTTTAATTACACACAAAATACGTGTAAAAAATTTATATAGTATTTTTTAATAGTCGCGATTAAAATATTAAGGTTTATGTTTAAATCCCTTAAATATTGTTTAAAATAAACATAGATCCTTTAAATATCGGTCAAAATAAATCTTAACGGGAAAACGCGTTCAGGTTTGCGAAACACACGGCTGCGAATGAGATTTTCCCGAGCAACCAATTCTTTTGTTGCAACTTAAAAAGATTAGGTTTTTTAAAAGCATTTCGGTGTGTACGTCTGTTAAGATGGATTCCCGTTGCAAAGTAAAATGGACTCACATACAACCCAAGTCAAGATTGCGATAGCAATTTATAATTAATCTAAACTTTGGGTCAACGTTTTTAAATAAGTACCTTTTATAAGAATATCCCTCCATTAATGTGTTAAGGATTTTTTTAACCATTCATTCTATATTTGACTGAACACATCAACATTAAGAAATTGATTACTTACTTGGATCACTTACTTGTATATGTATTGTAATTATAAAGTTACGTAATATTATTGTAGACCAAAAAACTTATATATCAAATAAAAACTGTATCTCATTTTCAACAAAAGTATTTTTATTGAAACATAAAGATGTTTTTTTCTGGAAGGTATTATTATTAGTGAAGGGAGAGACTATAGAAAAGGGATCATAAAGTTAACCTTGCTAAAAGGGTTACGGCGTAATATTTTCCCGATTTTTCGTCCCCCGAATTCACCCTTGTGAGTGGAATGTGAAATAATATAGCTGACTGGATTCACCGCTAACGAGTGAATGATAAACGATAATCTATTAATAATACGTGAACGGAAATCTTTGTACCCTTTTTCAGGAATATTTGGCGCACGGCGGGTCGCGAAATTTGGTATAGTTATAGTGTATATAACAAAAGGGTGCAGAGAACTAAAACTTTTAAACGAACATACGTGTTACAAATGCATTGAAATAAAAAAAAGATAAAACATACAGACATATTATATTGTCTTATAAAGATTTAAAGGTACATATACAAATTTATAGAGATGTATAAGGGAGACAAATAATTATATGGGACCAGGTATCATTATGACCATCATGACTCGTTTTAATGTTCTGCTGTTGAACACGAACATATCTTAACTCGTTTCTCGCTTATCGTACGCTATGATACAAGCTCTTCGTATCCGCAAACGAAACAAGATAAATTCAGTGAAATGAAGATTATTCCAGTCGTCCTCTGACATAGCTTAACACATTTTTGTCTTCCAATTTTTTTTATAAAATACACTTGTATTTAGAATTGTAAGAATAAACGAGTGCTAAGGGATTTGAAAAGTGCTGTCAAAACTTTGCTCGAAGTTAATCCCTCTGAAATAACCTCAATTTGAATATTTTTCATCTCCCTGGTGCTTGCTATACATCATTATATCTGTATATTAATACGTGAAACAAAAACTTTCTACCCTTTTTTACGAAAATTGCGCGGACGGAGGATTATGAAATTTGGCACACTTATAGTTTATATAGAGAACGAGTGCAGAATGCTATAATGTATGTGAAATATGTTATACAAATACGTTCAATTGAATTAAATAAACCATTTATTATTTACGTTCCCATTGTCAATGTTAGACATGAGACGGATTGTTGTTAAAACGTAGCACAGAGGAAAGATTTGTATAAGCGTCATCTTTGATATTAGATGATTGTTTATGATTTACGATATATTTTCGATAGCTACTGTACCATTAGTACGTAATAGATAAAAGAAGATTTATAATGCATTACAATTTTAATATAATAACAATATTATGTTTCCAATTACTTGTACAGTAACACCACTCACATTTGTATGCCACAACATAGCAGCTTAACCACTATTATAGTTGCATCTAATGTAAGGAGACACAAACTGTATTATTAACTGACCAATGTGAAGGGGGAATTTTTTGAATATAACATTCATAAATGAAGTATATTACATATAATTTATTTGAATGTAAAATTTTTATTGGACATGCTGCGAACATCTCAATAGAGGTGATTCTTGTTTATATGTTGTAAATATTCGTATTTAAACATCATATTATTGTTAAAGTCGTAACTTGTTCGTATAGTTGATAATAGAAGTGTGGAATAAATTCCAATTCAAAATAAAAACAGCCTTTAGGAATAAACAGCTCCGAATGTTGAAATTGGTTGGTAGAGAAATACGTTGATATAAAAGCTCGAAGCGATGAATGCACGTCACAAAATTTGATAGTTCATCAATATTTGCCAGCTGGATATCAAAATTACACGCAGACCACAATTACTGAAGTGCCATAAATTGGTGGTCTGGGTCGAATGGCTTTGTCGATAACCGAAATTACTCGTCTCTATGTTCACCATACTCTACCAAACAGTGATATTTAACGGAATTTTTAATACGAAAATATCACATACATACTTAAATATACCACCAACTATACGTCACGCTATACGTCAAGTTATGTTAACGATGTATGTAATCACTTATATATGTATGTACATAATTAACTTATTCGTAATTAGCTACTAACGCGATTTTTTCAATTTTATACATTTGTATAAGGTATGTATGTAGACATTGCATAATTACGGAATATTCATAACAATCTTATGTTTACGTACGTTGATCATCTAAAAACTGGTGTTTCGGACAATTAGTATTCCACAAAAAAGGTAGATCAAAAATTTTATTTGGTCACTTATGTGTACCAATATACAAATATATTACAGTAATGAGCAATGATTAATGATGATGGTCAATGCATATTTTATCTTTTGCAATAAACAATTTGCAGGTTCAGCAACAAATCAATTAACATTTTAAATTATTCATCATCATCATGGTTTTCAACGGTTTTAGATTATCTCTGACCATGAAGAGTTAACGGTACTTTCTATTATGTTAGTTTTTACAAATGTCGAGAATGTCGTCGTCGTCGAATGTCGTGTATTTTTCTTCGCTTTTGAAAGACCCAATTAAGAACACACAGCTGTATTTCACAGAACTTGTACGTACGACAGTGTTGTTTCTGTGACGAATATTAAATTATTTGTTACACGTAACATGGAACTCTTTTATTTTTTCCTGTGTTAGCTTACTCATATAGCTGTATAAGAATTATTGACACGTCGGCGATGGTGGCGCTAGCGCTATGCGAGTATGCAAATTTTACGCTCTATATATAGAACATCATGGGAAAGTCACAGACGCGCCAATTACTTATATGTAGATGTAGGCCCTGACCATTACAGCGTCATACTTTAATAAAATACACACAACTGTTACAACAAAGTTCCAGGTAAATTCCAGAGATTCTAACCTCAAATAAATGTGGTCAAAATCAGAGTTATCAACACTGTTTGAAACTAAGTCATTACAAAATATTAATCGTTCAATTTCTAGTTATGAAGCCAAAAGATCCATCTAACGTTAGAATTTTTAAAATAACAACAATAAGTATTTGATGGCTATCTTCCTATGTAAAGAAACTTCAACAATAATATTCAGAATTCGTTCAAAGTTTCCCGAAAGTTCGAAACTTGCGGTATTTATATCCGATAGCCGGCTGTCCGCTTTGTCCGTTTCCAAATGACGGCACAGTGCCCATTGTTGGGGCTAACCGGGTACTCTTTAAAAGTTATATCCGGGTACAAAATTCTCGTGACTACGAAAGAAAACTTTGGTGACGAGACAATAACGAGTATACATATATACATCGATGTTAATCCGAAAGAAGATGGTTTTTATGAAAGCAGCTGACCGGATCACTGCTGTATTACTTCAAAAAGGCTAACCTAGCCCTTGCAGTATTGGAGGTAGACCCATATTCCAATAGTGGAATTATTAAGGGATGCTCTAAAATATGCACTAGTAGTTGATTTATGTTGTTCCTAAAAACTACTCTAATGTTACCTAAGGTTAGGTCAAGGTGATGGTAGGCAGTGACACTCACACTTAAGGGGTTGCCTTAGATTTCATAGGCAGTTGTTACTGTCATCCCTACCAATGCCTCCGAAACAACAGTTGCAACAGAGACTCAACTACTGCTCTAATTTTTATAGGCAGTAATAGAGGTGGTTTTCTGACTTGTATCAAACGAATTTGGGAAATACTCGTAAATACGCGTATCCACACTGGAGCAGCGTAGTCAGCAGAATATATTTTGATTTGATAACCGTAAAATCACGCCTGTTATTTTGATGTATTTTTTTCACAATTACTAGTCATTTTAATGAATCGAGTAGTATTCTATATATTTAGGGAACATTCTGCATATCTTAGTTTTTGTAGGTACTGAGACAGACCTCCTGCCTTCACCAAATAAATCATATACTGGCTGGTAAAACAGTCAAGTCTTACAAACCGGTATACCTGATTGTATGTAGAGAACATTAAATGCACAGGAAGCCATTCAGGTCTGTAAAGGCATTTGGCTCTGGGTTTTCTGTGATTACCCCGTAAAGAATTTGGCGTGATAATATAACAAAGGAATTAAATATTTTTATCATTCCATTAGATTCCCTATGTGTAATTTTTGTTACTTCATTTCCATATCAGAAATTTCCCAATGTTTTATTTCAATGTTTTTCCTCGCCAGCTTGAGGAATTTTCCAGTACAATAGCTGGAAACAAAACAAACTGTACCAAGAACCTCGCTACTGTCTATTTTCTAAAAGATTTGCATTTACTCATTGTATTTTCTACAATAAATGAATATAAAAAGAGTAAGTCAATAATCGCTCACGAGCAACACTACTAAGGATCTATGTTCAAATAAATCACATTCATTGGTAAACAAAAGTGTATAAACAGTTCGAAGTTTTCAGTAGTAGTTTCTCTTCACTGTAAAATTTTATTGGAAATTGATTTGATAAATCGCTGTTTATATGGGTTGGAGGAAATTGAAAATTATTCCATTTTCTGTATAATCAATACTCCAAGGAAAATGTTTTGAGAACATCTGACTGTTTGACAGCGCTAAGTAATCAGTATCGTTTGTATAATTTTATATAATCATATCTAATAGTACAAAGATAGGATAATAAAACCAATAATACTGCCTGCACCTATTGCTGATGTCAAGAAGCATCTTGATTGATCTTGAACTTGATGACTTGAATTCAGCGGGATGACGAACTGCAAAAGGCAGATGCTGGATGCGACAAGCAGAGAACATGGTTCGATGGCGCTCATTGGGGGACGCCTATGTCCAGCAGGGGACTGAGATAGGCTGATGATAATGATGAAGGTGATGATGACAACGATGATGATGATAATGATAATGAAGAAGAATTCAGAGACGAACATATTCATTTAGGCGTCTCTAATTCACTTCAAAAAGTCATTTGACTCACTTAAGCAAAATTTTGTCGAAGAAGCGTTTTCGTAAACTTTCCTCGTATTGTAATAAAACAACTGTCAATAGACTGCGCTTAGTTAAGTCAAAATATAATTTTATTTGATAACGTATTTTATTCATTAGATAGACTCAGATATAATAAGATTGTAAGTTATTTTTAGTGATCGGTGTCTCAATCACTAAAATCGGGTGTGTTGGAATAATAACTATACTTAAGCTTTTCTTGCGATGACTGATGTCCAAGTAATTTGATGTATAATTAACAATTATTTTTATATTTTACAAAATGGCTTAATATTACACGTGAAAAACCTTATTACGGTGCTCTGATGCCATTCGTACCATTATTAATTTTCAGGCTTCACTTAAATCCTTGCGCAGACGCATTAGCCTCATCTCACTCAAAATTATAACGACCCATGCATAAATATTATAATATTATATTTGTTATACAATCTCTATTATTTTCAATTCTATAATAATAAGATTTGGGTCGTTGTCATTTCAATAAACAAAGCCTGGACTAGCTGCCGTGTTTTGACCCGCACGACGGTAACTAGCTTTACACGTTTGCTGTCTCACTCTCTTTACGTACACAAGAAAGAGATAGAATCGCTGAACATTCAGCGAGTACTGTAAGTAAGCATGATCGGGCACATTTGAACGACCGTTAAATCTTTTACGTGACCTCATTACAATGGCGTTGGTAGAGTTTCCGACAACTATTTAGTGGGTATTTACACGGAGAAATGGCAAGGTGAGACTCACCGGGTAAATACTATTTACGTGAAATAGATAGCCATCTTTAACGTGTTTCTGCTACAAATCTAATACGAAACTTACTTAACGTAACGTGGGGGAGTGTGGTTTGTTTCACGACTCATGACTTGTTGAAGTTCTATTTTACTATAAAATGTCCCGTGAGTGTTTGTAAACATGTTTATACATGTATAAGAGACATGCAGTGTCCGCAGCGACTTCGCTGCAATCAGTGGGAGCTAATGATGAAGGACTTCGAATAGTTCCGAAACTAATCCGACCAACCCAAAAACATATGTGAGTCAAGCCCATACATACTAATTAATACATGTAATACTAATACATGTCATTTTATTTCTATTCAATTTGTTCAATGTAATTGCAATTAGAAGTACAATTAGACTTGGCAAAATATATACACGTACGTATCCGCTGAGAACTGGGGTATCGACTGTCAATCCCGCACTAGAACCTAGGGAGGTAGGACTGGCTGAAAACCAGCACTGCACGAGAGCCCCGCTCCGCGTCAGCAAAAGTTGAGCCAGATCCTATTGCCATTTCAATAAACATAATGTATATAATTTACAAATGTAATGTACCAATAAATAGATTTTATTTTTATTATTATTATACTGATATATACATATATATTGAAGTTGTCGAACATTCGAATGTTACCAAGAGCTATGCTGTTTATGTGTTGTAAATTCCAACTATAGTTGAATGGTAACTGTAGTTCGCTCCTTAAAATGTAGTAAGTAGAACGTGCCAGAAAACTCTTGTAAGGTTATCTTCCAGGAGCGACACAAGGATGCATAAAAGTGTGTTATCACCAATGATGTGCGAAGTAGCTAAGCGATAAAACTGACTAAAGCTAAGCTAAGAAACGATAGCCCCCGTGGTAGCCTAGTGATTTAAAATTAAGTTTCTAATCCTGGAAGTCCTCGGATTCAATCCCTAGCGCCCATCTAGAAACCTCCTTAAATTAAAGTTCTGAAAGATAATTTTTTCAATGTGTGTAAGTCAGCCAATTTACACATGATCAGCGTGGCGGGCTATAAACTTAACCCGCCTAATCAGAGAGAAATCCTGTGTCCAACAGTGGAACGATAAAACTGTTGACAAAAACAACAAACGATAAGTCTATTTCTACCAAAACTTAAGCAGACCAGGCTGGTAAAGGTATGAATTGATGGTCAACCCATTAGACGGCATTTTCTAAAACCGGTTTTAACCGGACCTGATGAAGTTTATCGACTGCAACCTTTCCAAGATCGATCGAATCGATTGCGTAACGAGACTCGTGCCACTGGTACGGGAAATGCAACGAATACTTGCCACTTTCATGTACCCCTTTCAACATTGGTTAGACATTCGTATAAATAACACTCGCTATTTAAGGCTCTGTTGGTCTAATGGCTAGTGGGAGCTGGATTTTAAATTCGATTCTCATCTAAAAAAAACATTTGAGTTATCAGTACGACTAATTGCTCTGTATCTGTATGTGAAATTATTTATGTAAGTATGAATCTACGTAAATTCACATTCATAATCCCGAAGGCGTAGGCAGAAGAGTGAAGTGCAACCCCGCGTCTCACCATTTACGTTTACGTCCCATGGAATAGAGGTGGCGAGCCTATTCCATCATCATAATGATTTTTGAAATCTACATACGAGTACCTATGATTATCAGCAAATTGGTCAGTACGGACTTTTCTATATTTGCCATCTAGATATCATGTATGAGATATCACAAGATATTATTATTCTTACAATTGCACTTCGAGCAATTTAATTAAAGAATTCGACTATGTATTATCATCCTCTATCAACCAATTTATCATCTACTGTTTCTGTTAGACTATTTGATAATAGTCTGCTGGGATAAGATTCTGATGTATCCCGTCACAAAGAGAAAGGTTAAGGCTTCAGTTAACGTTGTAACTGCCAAGGAGAAGCTTCCAATCTCTTAAAGAGTCACCTTTGATCTATGTACTGAACTAAATCCATAATGTATCTCGAAACCGCCCGTATTTATCATCTTCATGATCGAAAGGGATCAGGTTGAGCGCATCTCTTGAATAATTCCGTACACTGTGCACCAGCGAGCCTTTGTGTACGAATTATAATTCACAACTCTATCGAGCTGCCGAGGGCGCACTAAAACTATAAAGACTGCTATACTCTACCAAGTTTTGTCGTTTGGTATATTGATATAACTCGGATGGCTACTACGCGACTATGATTTTAGATTGTATAAAATTTTACAAGGATATTTTTGCTCCTTTGGTTATATAAAAGTCTGCAAAGTTGATAAATACATCCCAAAAACTTCTGTAATATTATGAACAAAAAAATTATAGTTATTTTTAGTCTTATAAAATATTAGTATTACTAGTAAATAGTATCTATTACTTTCTATATTGATCACAGTAACGGTTACACATAGTTTACACACAGGCCAACATCTGCACAATTCAGACTAAAACACAAGTGGCTTTAGAGTAGGAACTTCAATAGCAGTAATATTTACTCGATGAATGGTACAGAAATTTAGCCCATTTAAGGATAAAGATGTCACATTATGTTCGATAACATTAACAAGTTGGGATCTGTTCTAAATGAGCACTCAATTCCAATTGTATACCCACCAATTAACAATAACACTTTGAAATTCCCTCTAGTTCAATTATAATAACATTGGAATAATGAGACTCTAATATAGCAGACCGATATGGAAATCAGACAGCACTAATGCGGACAGGGCAATGATGACAGAAATAGCAGCGGGAACATGGCGACGTGGGACGTGTTCCTGTAGGATTAGTTACGCGGTCAGACATAGCTGGCACAATTGTGTTGGAACCATGGCTCGGTAACAAATTACAGACGATATGTAAAGTTAAGTAACGAAGGGCGCGTTCGCGCTTAATGACTAAACAGTAGTCGGTCTCCTCCACTGTTTTAATGCCACACAGTTAACACCAATGAATTTAGGGTGGTTTAAAATTGTCTGATACAAACTAACGTGCTGTTATCCGCCTGCAATGGGAAAAGATGCATTAAATTTAAGTTTTTTGAGATACCTATATAAAAACATAATATGGTGGACATATATGGACAAAATATGGTGAATCTATTATGTATAATGAGCTTTGGTCTTGTATTGTATAAG
>DWEC01003157.1:0-10880 GCA_018245735.1 Microceris miodesmiata
AAATACAAAACACGTGTCTTTCTCTTATTGTCAAATAACATTTCCCATTTGAGATTTGAGTTCACATCCGGTGAAGGAAAACATTATGATATAAGCTACATACGTCAACAATGTTCTTTAAAACGTGGGGAGACTGGCTGGCCGTATGGGGCTGATGTGGTAAACTACAAGCCTCAAGGCTTACCATCCTGAGAGAAGGCTCATGAGCAGCAGTGGAAATATAACAAGGTTGTTGTTTCTGTTAATGATGATGACTGTCTATTGGCTTTAGAGACTATAGTATATTATAGCAGTGATAGCCTAGTTGTTAAGAATTAAACCTTTTACTTCGGGGGTGCTGGGTTCAAATCCATGGCGCGCACCTCTTTATAAAAGTGTGTTTTAAATGTAAATGTCACTTGCTAACGGTGAAGGAATACATCGTGAGGAAACCTGCACACCTTAGAAATTATAAAAATAAATAAATTCTAAGGTGTGTGAAATCTGACAATCCGCACTTGGCCGGCGTGGCAGACTATGCCCTTAACCCTTTCAATATGAGAGGAGACCCATATTCCAACAGTGGAATTACAATGGGTCGTTTATTTAGAGACTATGGAATGACATAATTGGAGATAATTTGACTTTGCACTGTAAGATTTTAATGCAATTATATTCTGAATTTCAGTTCCAAGTCATGAGCGTACCAAAGAACTGACAATTAAGTATGTTTTAAGTGAAACTACACTTTAAAAGGTAATGATTGTTTTTATCTACCGCATTATAATAGCTTTTTAGGCACTTGAAAACCGTCGAGGTTAGTAGGTACTAGCAGCATCCTTATACGATCAGTAGTAAAAGTAAATGGTACCTCCAGTAAGAAGCTATACTTTAACTGTTTATTAAAACTTTACGCCCCTTTAACACTAAGACTTTCATATTAAAATTGTATTGTTTGTAGACAATAATATTCATTAACCATTATGTCCAACCTGCATGTCCCCCCCCCCCTTTTGGGGGAGGCCTATGTCCAGTAGTGGACCGAGATAGGCTGATGATGAATAAATATTATGTAATGTATGTACATTGGATCTCCAACCCGTATGTCCAGCGTGGAGATTACGGGCATAAACCCCCTTTTGGGGAGGCCTATGTCCAGCAGTGGACTGGGATAGGCTGATGATGATGATGATGATGAATGTATGTACATAGCACATGTACATATACCGGTAACAATTGTTCGCATTTGTAGGTATATGGTAAGCTATTATTGTAGAAATTATTTTAATTTCGAAACATTGATGGGTGTGGTTGCTGGTTAACGTATTTAGTAGATGTGAACATCTCTCTACACAAGAGTATCAATGCGTTTACAGCCGACTGCGAATAAAACAGATATTAGCTAGTAAACTAACTAAAAATACGGCGCTATTTGGGTCTTATCTGCTTTCTAATTGATGAAATAAATGTCTGTGATCGTTCTTAGTTAAATACGAGTAGTATTAAGAAGGTAATACAGAAAAAATTGACTTACGCATTATTATAATTTCACTGACAATTTGTAGGGACGTATACCAACTAGAGTAATATTGTTTGTAGTTCCATGTCTACAGGCTCACGTCCAAGTAACGATTCAGTTTCTATACACCCATTGGAGGTCGGTTATAATGTCTATAGGTAACAAAGAGGTTATTTATGACTGCTGTGTGTTCGTTCGCTACTCCGTTCACTTAAAAAAGTAGTGATATGGGTGTGGATAAATCAGAAAACTATAGTAGGGATTCCGCTGATTCCTATGTTTGGGAACAAATTAACTAGACTCGTGTTACAGATACCTGTGAGGGCGCTCATCCAATTATTCGGGCCATATAAAACTACTATGTCATTGAACTAAGAACGTTTTCCTAAAATATGTTTTAGGTTTAGGTAAAAAATAGTTTGTGTTTTATTTCTAGTTAATTTTTTGACAACAAAATTTTTTCAGGAGCAATGACGCGAACGTGACATTCAATACTTACTTTAAAAAGGCTTATTGTCAATTTTGTCTTTATGGTTGGAAAAGAAGGCGAAGCTATCTCAGTTAAAGTTTGGTTATCCATGTTATATTCGTGTGGAAAAGATATATTTTGTGATAGTTAATAGTCTTCAGTGACCAGTTAAATGGATTGCATGATCGTTTGCTTAAAAAAGAGAGGAGCTGAGGTGATTTGAGAGATGATTTTATTAGCAGCGCGCAAATTCAGCTTAACATTTGGGATATCAAAAAATATACTTAGACAATAAAGTCCAGATTTGCTTGGCAAGTCTGCACCCCCAAGCGGTTCTCAAGATGAATTGACACTTTCATTGATGAAAATAAGTTTAAGAATAACTTTTGTTGGATCGTATAGCTACGTATATGTCTAGGGCAGTGATACTCAATCTTTTCTACACAAATAGCAGTCTAATGCTATACTTTATTTCAGTACGTCACAAAGAAGAAAATTTAACAACAAATTTAGTTATAAATGTAATGTCAATTCATTCAAGAATTCAGCGCAATCTGGATTTAAAAAGTAGAACTTACATTATACGTGCCGTCGAAATAAAGAGGTTTTCAAAAACAGTTCAGTGGCGTACAGCACACGCTAGTCGCAACTTTTTTATATATTTAATTATCTTTCTCGTCATATGTTTTGAAATTAATGCTCCTGTCTTTTCTAAGTTTCACCGCTTAGTAGAGCCCGATCTGCCCCGCAATCACGAGGTACCTAAAGTAGATCTTACTACGCTGAAAAGTTCAAACAATGAGTTAGAGAACGTAGAATGTTAAATTGTAAACAAAATCAAAAGATATTGAAGATAAATATGATGGTAGTGATAGGCTCACATTATAATTGCCTATGGACGTAAATTAAGGGTTATTTACAATGTTCACACATTTAACCACCCCTTACAGACTAGGAGACTCCCTTGAGGAATAGTGATAGTGTAACGGATATTTTGTTTTTAATTTTTTCTGTAAGTGGTCCTTAGAGAATAATCTCTATACTTTAGTGTCATTAAGAATTGTACAAAAATTGTTGAATGTAAATTTTGCGTTTTATTTCATTTTAAATATCATTGTCTCAATATTTATAACGACCTTTTTTTTTCAAACAAAAAAACTGTTTTAAATATTATCATACTCACTTCTAGCCATGGACTTAAAAGAAGTAATCTAACTACAGATAAAATGAAGTCAAAGTTATTTCGATTCCAAGTTTAAATATAAAGGTTCAAGGTTTGACCCTATAAAAACCGAATTAACATGCATCTGCATTTATTTTCGCGTTAAAGTTAAATATTCTTAAAATTAACAAATTTCCTTTGACATTTTCAAAGTAGTTTATTCAGACATTTCCATCTACCTTTTCAAACAACTATTTCGTTATGGCTTTGTATGATATTTAAAAAATATACATATTAGCTGCTTTAAATCAGTTATTATAGCGCAATTTGAGAACCGCGGCTCGGAAACTTTGTCTTAGCCAATTTGTGAATTTTATTGTATGATTTCGTTATCGTTAGTTATGAAAATTAATTTCGACTAATTGTATCCGAGCGCTGTCAGCGGTTTTTCAGCAACTTCCAAACAGAGCTTGGGGGAATGAAATTGAATTCAAGAATCTGTCCTCCTACATTCCAGACAAGCTTACAAACGTATAATGCTCAGTGGAAGACTTCTAGATGGTTCGAAAGTTATTTTAGGAATAATATGCTTAATGTTTGACTGATAAAACAACTAAGTGGAATATTATTATATCATCACGCCTGTATTTCTCCGAAAGGGTAGGTATGGAAGTGCAACATCCCTTAAGAGGTGAGCCTATTGCCATACACCGAGCATAAATCCAGACACAATGTTGGCATTGGAAAGTTAGAAGTTAAAATAACTCAAAAATACTTTGCTCGACCCAGAAGCTACACCCGTATTTTGTTTAGCAGTAACGCGTACGACCATTAAGCCAGTGAGGCCATATAATTATCACTGAACATTATATTTTTGAATTGTTGAACATGACTCTCCTCTCTGAATAGTGTAGGTCCATGGCATGCTACAGTCACCAAACGGGGATATTAACCATAAGAAAATAGCTTCTTTGCGTTCATTGAGAGAACAATGTAAATAACATTTTATTATTCGTAATAATTACTAAGGGACTCGTGAAAAAGTAAATTATATAACTCATTTATTTCAATTTTTTTTATGAGCAAGCGTACAAGTCCTGTTTCTGTTTATAAATTGTATGATGGTGTATTTAAAATATATTCTAATTATAGATGACACTTTCTGGTTATACCAGAGCATCTTTGTCTAGTTTCAATTCAGATGATCGTTGTTCCAAGTTGCTGCTATTAAATATCCGCTTTTTGTTAAATTTACATTTTAAACGAGTGTGTTATAGAATGACCGAAAATCCTAACGAATATTCCGAACGATTCGAGAGCACAGGAAGCGCACAGGCACCGACGCCGGTGTCGACGACTCCGCGCTGAATTTCTGGCATATTTGATGCCTGTTAATAAAACTTCGCTACAAGAGGCCGCGACTTCATTTTGTTTGCTCGTTTAAATTTTGGCGTGTTGTTTTTGTGGCTATTTTAAATTCTACCCCTTTTAAATTGGAGTGAGTTTGAATAGCGAAAACATTAATTTTCCTTTGAATGTTTACATATTATATTAATACAGTCGTGTGGTCTTACGATGTATCACATCATTGTTGGTTTATTCTAAAATTAAAAACGGTATCGGAGTCAGTATTGTGCTATGAAAATATGAACTTTATGAACAAATTTTTTGTTGTCTGCTACACAGACTGCCCAGTTTAGGAATGAAATGATCTTAGTTGAGTTTTTCCAAGATACAATTATTATTATAAAAATATGTAAAACTCTTAACAAAATGTTAAAATACAAGCAATTTGCTTTTAATGAAAGACACATCTTTGACAAAAGCCACCGCTTCTGGGGAGCTCGTATTATAATGTTTCCGAATGTAAAGCGTGGTGACCAGACACATTAGGATAGAGAGCTTTCGATTTAGTTCTCCGGCGAGAGACACATCTGCGACTGAATTTCGAATGAATGAATGGACTGCAGAGCGATTTGGTGTTGTATTCACATGTCAATGAGCAACATTCCCGTCGGGAGAACTGTCTTGAGTTTTACCACACTTATTATATGTATAAATATATGCGTATAATGGGGAGTTTATAGCTGTTTAGACCTTATTTCTATTACTTATCGCTATAGTATGCTATATTTATTCTAGTAAATAGGATATGTACATATGTAATATTTAATTATAATTGATACTATTAATTAAAATCCGTAAAAGAATATAGCAAGCTCTGTGCCAAGAGGAGAAATATAAATAATATAAAATAAAGTAACACCTGTGAATACTAATGAAAAGTCATGTTAATTGTTGGTACTAACTGACACTGGTTTAAGTCCGTTGCAGAAGTTCTTGGGCGGTAGTGGCCACTTGTGACTGTTACTGGCGCGGTTGCTCTATTCTTAATACATAAAAAATATAATGTAATAAATAATAAACACTACGAAAATAATATATGTAGCACCACGTCTGTAATCCCCGAGAGGTACACAGATGAGTGTGTAGTAGGTACCTACACTCCCACGTTTCATCAGTTACAATTATATCTCAATTATCGCGTACAAGACCATACTCCGACCCATTACTATGAATAATTCCAAGTTAGAAAAACTCAGTCGTAGGTATCAGCTCGGGAGATCGAACCCAGGATATCTCGATCAGAAGGCGCGCTTGCAACCACTCGATCAAGGAGGCAGTCAACAAGTTTAAACCTCGCATTCAGAACTGTAAATAAATCATGATGATTTCAACATAATACTTTCAAAAGGAGACGTCTTGAAATATAAAATTATTAAGAAAAGTATATATCTTGTTTATTAAGTAACTTTTTTATTAAGTAAAAAATATATCTTGCTAATTGAATACAACTTGCGAAACGATTTCGCTCGTTCGCGCAGAATTAAGGATTTATTAGTAAATATTTTAATAAAAAGTGGCATGCGTCGCGACATCGTAAAATGTCTCGAGCGTTGCTCTTAAAGTATGGCCGCTTTTAGCTCCAATCTCGTATATGTTAATATTTATTGTCTGTAACATAAATTTGACTTCCACTGCTAATCTCCCATCGCTCCACCAATTTCTGCTCTAGTGCTGCTTTCTTCTTTGCTGCCGCTGCTGCTGTTTTTTTTATTTATATTCTTAAATCTTCAGTCATGTTACCGTACTAACATTTGATTTACCAACTTACTGATTCACTTAAGTCTGACCTTAATTAATTAAATATTATCCCAATATGAATGTCGATGGACATGGCTGTCGAGCGGGACCAAGTCTCAGCTATCTCAAATAGATCATATACTGGCTGATGGAAGAATCAGAAGTCTTCGAAATAGCTCGTGTATAAAGAGAGTAATGAATGAAAAAGAAGCTAGTCAGGTTCATAACACAGAGATATTGGGTTGGTGCTCTCTACCTTCCCCGTAAGGGTCATAGCGAGATGATACGATAATAATGCGCATCGAGTAAAATTCTAAATATAAATTATTTAATTTCCTGACTCTTTATGAAAATTACGCTTTTAAGGTTTGTCGCCAGTGTCATTCTGTTGAGCTTGTCAGCAATGAGATAAGATCTGTATTTAATGTAGATACATATTTGGAGTTAAAGCGCTAATTGCCTAAATGTCATGTCGTCGTTGACATGCCTGGAGCTAAGTGGGAGAGAATTTAATTCAGCGTGTAGGGGTAGCGACCCCAATGTGATGAATTTCGGTTACTGTTTGTGAATGAATACAGATATCTTTAGGAGTGCTTTGTAAAAGTTCCCACAGCAGGTTGCGAGGATTTTATCTGGAGTTTAAATATAATTCTGGTCCTATTCGTTTTAATATTACCGTTATAGTATTAAACTCTAATCGCTTTGTAAATAAGTAAATGTCGATTGGATTGTATTCCATGTAATTAAAACCTAGATTCTCTCCTATGTTTACTAGAAATCCTTACACAAATGGCAACAGCGACAATATAATCTTATGGTTGCTGTTAAAGAATGGAGTATTTTTTGGTCGCAGTCTTTTAAAAGTCGATAACGTTTACGTATTTGGGAGGTCGCAATGGATTGTTTTTATTTGTTTTCATTAAATAAAAAAAATTACAATGTTGATGGATAACATTTGATCAAGTCCCAATCATGCGCTATCTCATATATTCACAAATTTGCAAAAATACTTCCTTATTTATAAACCTCTCGATTTGCGCAATAATTTTACGTTTCCGCAGTGCGAGTCAGTACTAAAAATAGACCCAAGATTTACTTAGTTTGGCATCAATCCTTTTACGTCCCACATTGTGATACGTCCCAAGTAGGTATTAATCGTAACAAAAGAAACCTGACATCACGCCTGTAATCCCCGGAGGGGTCGGTAGCGGAGTGTAGTACACACCCACGTTTCACCAGTTATGTTTAATTCCCATGGAATCGACCAGCACCTCCAGAGCGGCAATCGCGCTTGCAACCATTCGACGACGAGGCAGTCTAACGGGTACGTATTAATCGTAAATATTATTACTCACCTAATTTATATAAACACGTGATATTTTCTTAATTTATATAAATGATTGTTATTTAGGTGCTTAATGTAAATCCGATAAAGTAATTTGTCATTTGATGTTCGTTTGATGTTCATTACGTCTATTTATTATATCAGCCTTATGATGAAACGAATACCTGAATTTGAAGAAATAAAAGTACGAATATAATAGATGTCACACCAAAATCTCATGTTGCCGAGTTCGTTGACAGCGCGCTCAAATAATAAACCGGATAATCGCGTCTCTCTATTTGAAGCACCACTTCGAATGATGGACGTTGCTTTCAATCTCCTCAGCTTGTAGACGGGGATTAATTAATTTTATTATACATATGTAATTCGCAATTAGAATTAATTTGATATTCATCACCAACATTCTACTGTTGGACACAGGTGTCTTCTCAGAATTAGAAGGGTCCAACTTAATATGTCTTAGAAAACGTCTGGAGAACTCTAAGGTGTGCAAGTTTCCTTACAATTATTTCTTCAACTTAACGACAAGTAATATTCAATCCATAAACGCGTATTGTTTTTAAATGTAGCACTTAAATCAGGATCCCCAAGTTGGTAGCTGAATACTAAACTGCTAGATTCTGTTCGCTTAACAAGCAGTACAAAGCAGAGTAACTGATTGTATTAGCTTTATTCCTGCAGTACTGTTCATGAGCAGCGCCGGTCACCGCCTGCCTGTGTAATATTTGCTAATTCCATATAACACCTGTTAAAGTTTTGCTTGTAGGTAAAGAATTCTTATATTCCACTATTCTTCGTGGACCTCTACAGAGTCTTCCATATCCTTGAATGAGAACCCGTTGTTCCAAAATTACCTACTCATCGTGTCACAAACGTATAAATATAAAAAGTTCGAGTTTCACTCATTGGGTGTAGTTAAATTTTGTTCGGTTCGCATACTGGAAGTTACATTATAAGGTTCGGTACAGTAACACAGTACACACGCGAAACAGTAAAAATATAAAAGTTAGTGGACCGTCAGTCAATTGTTTCGCTATAAAGGGCACTCGTGAAAATATCATTAATTGTCATATACCCGTAGTAAATGGTTGGCGTCGTACGGGAAATTGTTTCGGCATCATAATCTAAGCGAAATATTGCCTTGTGTTGACACAAAAGGACGCCGAAAGTATCCTTCCCCTATTCTCATATCATGACGATAAATTACTAAAGCAGGCAATAGGCGTAACGGCGTTTCCTTCTGCGGAAACGAATTTATCGAAGAATTATGTACCTACGATCTATCCGTACGTAGAGTACACATGTGCCTTCTATCAACAATAAAATGTTCAACTCATGTCAACAATACTATTTGACAATTGTATTGAAGGTTGTTCACCTTTGACATTTGTTTATGCAATATTCCACTGTTTCCTGGATAATGTTGTTTATTTGTACATGTTGGATGAAGGTAGCGTCATCGTCATAGTCATTGGACGTTTTATTTTTCTTCTTTTGGTCGTGGGTATTTTCCAATAATGTGGAGGTGCGACGCTACAGTTTTTTTCAGTTAAGTTTTCATTATAACGTAAGAACTAAAATATAAACATTGGGTCGCTGGTCGCATTATGGAAAAGGTCCTGGTATTTGTTACGAGTGGCGATATATTGATGTATTGTAGTCCTAAAACAAAATCAAAGCTAGCCCTAGCCAGCGTCAGTCACAGATGTGCCCCTATGATCGAAATCTACGAAACGAAACAAACCTACCTATAGGGGATATTTTTGTTTGAGCTATATCGCTATACCGCCAATATTGCAATGATGTTCCTTAGGGGAGGTCTATGTTCTTGCAGTGATGTTCTTTGTTGATGATGAAGAATAACGCCTGAGATGATTACTTTTTGTCGCATATTTACGCAATGTTTTGATACATCACTTATACATACATATGAACATATGTATATATTTATGTAACTCTAATTGAGTGTAGAAAATTTTATGATTTCAATTAAGTTTTAAGATAAGTAAATTCAAATTTACAATATGGCCGTAATTCTAAGTTTTACTATACAGTATTTTTATCAACCATCAAATTGGCTTATTACGTTGTAACGCAGTCTAAATAAACACGGGTTCATGCCGGCTATCGACGGGCAGCAGCGTAAACCATGCTAGAAGCTGTACTCTGCGATCCTTAACCTGCATACCATGGGGATGCGTGTGGTTATAGGCAGAACTCTATTTGAAAGCCTTACGTCTAGCGATGAGCTTAGGTTGATGGTAATGATAAGAAAATTCTAAAGCGCTCAATTAAATTCATCTCCCGATATTTGCTTTACAGCCATCGTGCTTGTTTATTTTATCGAATTATGAATTTTGCGTTTGTGTGTTTTTAAGTTTTGCTTTCTTGATGTGACCGGTTCAGGGAGGAAACCAAAACTGGGCAATTAAAACTGTTTACAGCCTCTTACAGCGAAGGTAATAAAATCGCGGTGACAAGTTGAAATACGACAAGCTATTGTGGGAGGTGCGACGACCCGCGCCGGCGGGAGAACGAATTTGGGTCTCCATGAAAAATGGTAAGCAAATTATTGCAATGTCAGAAGTCCAAACGCACCTCAATTTTTATATCGCGAAAATGGAAGGTTCGGTGGTGTAAAATTGCGTACCAGTTTTTGTACGGTATAATAAATAGTTGGTGATTTTGTAGTTCTATTTATAGTAAGTACTGCGTATTTATCCAGCATAATATAATGAGTTTGAAGGAATTCACAATAAAATTTATTACGAGATTTAAACCGTGTAAAGACAATTTCCGATCTAGAAGCGAATCTCCTCCTAAATCATGTCTTGTATTTTGCAAAATGGTTTTCAATTGTATCGTGAGTACGATTATAGGGGAAAATTTTAGTACGCCTTATATCGTGCAATAGATAATTTAGTACTCTGTATCGTATACAATTTTCTGTGAAAACACGGTTAGTACATGATCCCCTTCAGTTTTCATGTCAACAATTGTTGAGTATGTATAAAGTACTTTTGTATAAGTAATTTTGATCTTTATGTTATGCGAAATATTTATTTAGATTTTCGATTTCGTAATAGACACTTAGATTTAGTATATTGTCAAAAAGATCGGGTCCGGTCAAAGTCAATTATGTAAGACAAAGTAGAATTCAAATTAACGTAGCAAGAAGGGAAAATACAAGAACGTATTTAAATTTTTTACAATAAAAGAAGTAATAATGGCCTGGTACTCGTACTTTAGCTTTATTCAAATA
>DWEC01003158.1:0-10879 GCA_018245735.1 Microceris miodesmiata
AGCTAGCAGGCTACTCGCTTACTATGCGCCTACAGCTCACACCTATCGCGACAGAGACAGACCCAGTTGTGATCGTCTCGACGCGCACGTACGCCGTCCGTTAGCAGGCTTCAAGCGAGCAGCCTAGACGCCGTGCTCAAGGCATGCGGGCCGCTCGCTTGAAGTGTGCGAAAAGCCAGACGTTGCGGCAAGCTCCCTTACCGCGCGCTGTCTGCTAATTTGTATTGTTATTGCAAAGTGCATTTACAGATCACTATGTTAAGTTCATATTTGAATACTCATACTTTGGTTGGGTGGAAGCGGAGTTGTGTAAGTGGGCTATGACCCTTAAGATCATATTACTGCACATGGAGCAAATGAAAGTTAGCTGAATTCTCACACTTAATAGAATGTTATGGAACAACCTATGGTGTGCAGATTTTCTCACAATGTTTTCCTTTACTGTGTTTGAAATGGTTTTTAATTTTAAAACACACAGTTAATTTAAAGACATGCACACTATACCTAATATGTACAACCCAGGGTTCAAATTCTGGAGTAGGAGGCAAAGTTCAAAGTCATTAGGCTTTCATGTTACTATTTATTTATGCTTTAATGTTGTTTATAAAGGGTGGTCTGTTTCTACTTTGTTTACATCACTAACAAATTTCAAACAAAATTCGACATAAACAACTATATTACAATTAACATTTAACACCTATTTGTGTCAATCATCTCATAATATGTATTATGTACCTAGAAAAATAGAGCTTAGATCTATAATATGTTCAATCATGGAATCATGGCTAAAGGGTGTGTTAGGCCACCAAAATCAACTGACTCTGGCCATGTAAAGTGGCTGGCAGTGGTTGAAGGCCATGAGCTAAAGATTGAGCTCAGTGGCGTGCTGTTGGGGAGGCCTAAGTCCAGCAGTGGATGGGAGTAGGCTGATAATTAATGAAGTGTGTCAGTTGAACACAATGCAGCCTTACACTTAGGTTAGGTTAGCCCATATGAAGTCTCAGACACAGCTAGTATATAATATGTACTACTGAAATTGATATGGTTTCTGTTAACCAAAAACTCTTTTAAAAGATAGTATTTTGCAGTAATAACACTTAGAGCATTGATACTGCTGTAGGTAAACTCGATACATGATTAACCACTTCAAGGGATTGCTTGTTACTGATAAACAGTCCTAACATTATTATCTGTCCAATTTGAGATATTTTTAGTGTACAAATAAAGAGTACTGAGTAATATGCACTATTAACACCTATTGTTAATTCTCAATACACTTAGTTAAAGGTCAATGGGAAGCAAACATACTACATATGAATTACATTAAGCCACTCAATGTTTGTGATGGGAACATGCTGGAAATGTAGGTAGTTGTTACTTTCGTGAGTTAAAATTTTATTGTGTATTTTACTTATAGGGTTATACCAATGTCATCATCATCAACATCCGCCTATCTTAGCCCACTGCTGGGCCTAAACCCCCAATATATGCAAAGCGGCTGGCAGTGGTTGGATGCGAAGAGCTGAATATTGAGCTCAGTGGCATGCCATTGGAGAGGGCTATGTCTAGCAGTGAATGGGAGTGGGCTGATGATGATGATGGTTTTTATTACAATCTATCAGCTTGTATCTAAAAAAATTTAATTATTGGCACTAGAAACATTATTACAATATTCTAAGAATAAAAATTATTTTTAGTAAATATCTCGAGGGAATTTTTCTTAACAATTTATCTTTATAATAAATTAATAATCCTTTCATTTTCATCAAACACAAGCATTAAAGACTGGCATGATAAGTAGTAGCCCTAATTTGATAACAAATTACAAATGATTTTTAAAGTTTAGTAACATCAAGAGAGCTTAGGATGTGGATGTCAAATAGACCACAAATGGCAAGTTTTACACTCCATTTCATTTCTAGTTTCTGGTCATTAGAATAAAACAACAATACATAGGTAAACTTTTACTTATCAGTAGCTCCACATGAATAATGTGAACCATTTAAGAGACTGGTGGGTTAAGAGCACACATTTTTGCCAATTCACACTTAAATGCTGTGGTAACATAAACATCAGATATTTTACACCTGTAAAAACTTGTGTTCTGCAGTCGAAAAAAAAAGTTGCAGTTTTGAATTATATATTTGCAGATAAACTGGTCAGCAATAGTATACACCTACTACATACCACTTAGTGTTTTTAGGTAAAGAAAGATAAAAAGCTAAAAAGAGATGAGAAAAAATCCTTCATAACTCAACATCATAAATATAGTGCATACCTGCAATACATTTATGAATGAATAAAAACTAGGCAGAATTGAATGAATTCTTTTGATCTCCAGTGTTTTTGGGTTTTGTTATGTTGGTACAGTGTCAGCACATCTGTTACGATTTAAGGAGACATCTAAAAATATGTGTTAGATCTGTGAAACAAGAAACATTGTTATTGTTATGTGGTAAACATCGGTACATTTATGAGTTTATTTAGAAATATGCCTGTTCTAAAAATGTCTAGTTTTTATTTTCGAAATAATGCTCGAAATGAAAATAATTAGGATTTCAGTAACATTTTCTTGTAATTATAATAGGTCATTAAATGTAAGTACAGAATTTTTTTTAGAACATTGACTAGGACTATCATTTTCACAAACGATCTTCAAATAAAGAAAATAAAACAATGTTCAGAAAGGTCATAAATATAACCTTAGTGTGGGCAATATATAAATAATAAGATATTAATGTCGTAATTGTTCATGAAACGTCTCAAGACTCGACAGTGTTGAAGGACAGGACATGTGTCAGAAGAACAGATGATCTAGTTATCAGTACTTACTGAGTTCGTTCGTGGCGGTCACCGCGGCATCATTCATGAAAGAGCCGCTTCTAACCACCGGACCCCATTGTTGTCGTCTACCTTCTCGAGACTCTGTCCTTTCGCCATCATCCGCTTTACACAAATGAAAAGCAAGTACGCACCAATATAACACAAAACCGATACGCATCTTGATCTCCCAATGACACTTAAATCAAACAATTACCTCACGATACAAAACAACAACACTACATCGACACAGCACACTATACACATCCTAAACTTCGCTTAGCGTGAAATTCACGGGTTTTACGGCCACATCGCACGTTCAAACATAAAACTACGGTACAGACTTTTTATCACAGAAGGAAAAAAATTTAAGGTCGTCGAGAACTTGACGTTTTGTTTTTATTCTGGTAACATTGATATTCTTTATACACAGAATATTTAATTCGTGACTGGGGAAAAAATTAAATTTCTCTAAATCTAATAATTTTTTTTATTAGAAAATAAAATTGTTCGTATTGTAAGATGGTAAGAAGTTATCAATTCGAAATGAGTTAACAAGAAGCCACTAGTCCTCTGTATAAAGACAGAAACACATGAATAATACTTCAGATCAATGGGAAATAAAATATTAAGAACTCCTGTTGGCAAAGAAATTACTAGCCTAAAAAATCAGGGTAATTTCGACTTGTGTCTGAGTTATCTTTTCGAAGTTTTACAGCTATTTATTAATAAAATTTAAGCGTTGTATATCTGTTGGGACCATTAATAAAGCGTTGAATTTGTAAAGCGATACTGACATTCATGGTTAATCAGGATTACGTAATAAAAATTTATTAGTATATTTATGTCACTTTATTGTACATGAAAATGTAGGTTAATAAAATATATCATTTTTTAAATATTATTGTTTTCATTCGGGAAATCAATACTTTGACGTCACATGACGTTATGTTACCAAAATATGTCAAATGACCTTGCCAGTTTGTAAACAATACTGTACAATTGATATATTAAAAGAAAATCACAATTTTTCTTTATTGTTAGTTTATTGTGCCACTGCGTTTTAATTTATAGTATTCTGATAGTGTACGAAATCAAAATGAACATCGATTTCGAGACAATGGCCGTTTTAGAAGAAGAATCCCCAAATGTAAGTACTAAGTTCCTTTGTCAATCTTGTTTGTATCGTTTTTTTTATTTATATTTACATTGTTAACGCAGTGTTGTGATTTATATAGCGATATTAATATATAGGAAAAAAATTTGGTTAATAATTTCTATGACAAATGATATCAAGAAGTTGCTTCCTTGTTGTCCTTATCATGACACAATTCTTGTTACTTCCAATTTCCGCCCGAGCTCTTGTTCTATGTGCCTATTATTGCACAACAAGATGACGATTGTCATCATGGCTTAATGAAAGTATCCAAGCAGAATATTATCAAAATCTGAAATTTAAACAATAACTATATATATTCCCTTTCATTTAAATTACATATTACATAGATATGTGACAAAATTGTTTGTTACATATATTGTTTTGTTTTTACAGTCATGAGTAGTGAAATATTGTTGGTTAGTTCGCATTTAATAGTATTATTACCCATTTTGCACCTGTTTGTCTATTAATTAACTTGTCATTCTCTTTGTTATATCTTTTATAAAACATTATCATATTCCGAACAGTTGCTCTGTTTCTATCAACTTGTTTGCATGAAGCTAGCTTTTGTTTAGAGTAATACTCAATTAATATGTCATTTTAGTGACTCATTTATTCTAAAAGAATAATGAAAACAATGTTTTGATACAAAAATATTAATATGTCATATTTGTTACACTCTACTCGCAGATGGTTGCAAGGATTGTCATGTTTTAAAATTAGATATTAATGCATTTAATTTTAAATTGCTATAACAGTGATGGAATATGTAAGAAAGTATGAGGATGTTTTGACATTATATTCCTTAAAATTCATTCTATAGAATTCATTATTATATTCTTGTAAGGTGTGTGATGTCTGCTAAATCCCACAAACAATGTATAAACTACTGAAAAATATTAATAGCTAAATTATAGCATCTATTTTGAATATAGTGATTAAGTAATTCAACAATACAATTAACTGACATGACATGCTATGTAATCATATTTATATTTTAAAAATTGTTTGTGTGGCATAAATTCATTCTATTAAAGATTGGTACTACTAACGCCCTCTAGTATGCACCTATGATTTAGTGGGCTTACATTGTTATTAGTAGTTCGGATGAATGAATATAGATGGCGTTAAAATTATATAGAATTTTCTGTCACCTATATGAAAAAAAAATTATAGAGGCCTGTCATAATTCACGCATTCCGGACGAACTACTAGATAAATTTTAATTAAGCCGTTTGAGTATTATTTTTTAGACACCTAGTCCTTATGTAAAAAATGAATTATGACGATATCTTTATTTTAAATAGAATTATTAAAGTTTTAAGAGACAGATTTTTTTATAAGTACTATAAATTTTTTTAAGCATAGGTATGTGTTCAGTGACATATTTTCTTGCCGTGAATGTGTGGTTCTTTTGATCTTTTTTATGTTGCTTACTTTGCACATAAATTACAGTTTTAATATAAAAAGCAACGTATGCGTTACGGTTTACCGGAAGTTTTTCGTATAATTACGCTTGCATTTACGCGAAACCTCATACGGCTAAGTGTTAAAACCCTACACTTTAACATCGTTTATGAACACTAATTCGGCACAATCACAGTAGTGTGAAATCGCTATACTGAGAACTTTGAGGTGTGCAGTGGTGTGACAGCCCCGTTGGCCGAGTAGTTGCAATGCAAGCGCGACTGCTGATCGAGACGCCCTGGGTTCTATTTCCTTGTCCGGTATTATTGGATTTATCTAAGATTTTCTAATATCAATTTTTGGCAGTGGCTAGGAGTCTGGATCTGTGCCCGATGTATAGCATTAGGCTCATCCTCTACACTAGGCTTACCTATCCCATGTTAGGACGTAAACGTAACTCCTGATATGTGGAAGTGTACTAAATTCCATTGCCTACCTTTTCGGAGATAAGAAGCGTGACATTAAGTGACTGTCTCGTTGGTCGAATGGTTGCAAGCGCGACTATCGATCGGGAAGCCCTGGCTTCAAATCCCGGGTCGGCTACTATTGGATTTTCTAATTTAAAATTTCTAATAGCGTCTCGGAGTCTGTTTCTGAGCCTGGTATATGGCAACAGACTCGGCACCCATTCCATGGTACGTAAACGTAACTAGTAAAATGTTGCGAGTGTCCTGCACTCCTCTGCCTACCTCTTCGGAGATTGTAGGCGTGGTTTTGCGTTTAAGTTAAGTTTTGAGGTGTGCAGGTTTCTTCAGATTGTTTTTCTTCGCCTTTACAGCCAATTATATTTGTTCTTTAAAAACGCAGATTATTTTATGTACATATTTAAAAACAAGATTTAAATTTAAAGATTATTTAATTTATTTAAAACCGCACATATTAACCCAGGATTGATGTGTACATATTACTCTAGTCAGTAATAATAGATTTAGAATATCATTTTACGCAAACAGTTTAGGAAAACAAGCTCGGCAAGTTTGCCAGTGCTTTGTGTGACGTAGATTTTTTTATTTCTTGAGGGAAATAAAGTCATGTAATAAAATTGTTAGTTCTAAATAATTATATAATATATTAGATTATATGCGGAAATACTGCATAATTTTAACTGCTTCAATTCTTTTGCACGACTAGCGTTATAAACGCTATTTGCCATTTTAAAAAAGTCCGACATGACGCATTTCAATTCGTTATACGTACCTCGTTTATGTTCCACGTGATTCTACGAATCCCCCTCTCCCGCCCTCTTCCCTCCCCTCTCCGGCCCTGTTCCCTCCCCTCTCCCGCCCTGTTCCCTCCCCTCTTCCTTCCCCCCTTCCTTCCCTCTCTGCCTCCCCTCTTCCGCCCCTCTTTCTCTCCCCTCTCTCATACCTATTCATCCCATGCCTCCCATGTTCTGGAATAATTTTCCTCCACGCCGACTTTCAGCCAATTTCAGGTCACCTGAACATGCGCAGTAGATATTCCCTACAAAAAACTGACGCTATCCCCTCGCTCCCCCGCACGAAGGGTATAAATTAGTCCCCGTGCGATTCGCTCCTCCATTTTGCAGCAAACCATGAACTAGCACGCATCTGTACATAGAATTACAAATTAGAATTATGTATATATATAATAGTGATAGTGAATCAAGATGTATTTGGTCCTGTGTCTGTAAGTATTGACAATATTATGTGTATTGCTTGCTGTCTAGCTATTATTTGTTTTTAATGCTTTTTATATATTTTTAATGCTTTTTATGTTTTTTTTTTATAAATCTAGACAAGGTGTGCCATTTACTCTATAATTATGTTTAACTATTTTCGACGAGACTTTTTATGCCGTTCAACTTTTGTAACAAAAATATTGTCGTTTTTATTAAGACTAGCCCGCGCTGGTCAAACATCTTGCCAATCGATATTGTGATGACGCAGTTTCCTTTGTTAGCACCAGATCTTTTCTGTTTGATTATTGGGTATTCAGTACATGTGTAAAGTCTTCTAATTCAAAAGAACGCGTTTCCTTGAAAGTGATATTCTGACCGTGAACTTCATCAGGGTAATTTACATTTTACAAGCGAGGGTGCGTCACGATCAATGTGGCGAGTCACCCTCCCCAGACGTAGGGGTGGTAATAATGTTTTCCGACGAGATTCGAATGCGAAATTTTAAGCAAAACTGTACTGTAACGTCACCAGAATTTAAAATGCTGATGTTGAGAAATGACCGCCTCGCCTCTGTGTCGCCTCGTCATCATTTTCGCATATGAAATGTCGCAGGTATCACATTCAGAGTGGGGGTCCTTGAATTGTTATATTGAAAGGTATTGAGTATCTTGAAATTTCTTTTAAGTATGTAAATGAGAAAACCTGAATTTAAAATATCAGAAGAGCAGAGACAATATATACATACGATTTTCATGATATTTTGACTGCAGTCTTTAAATTACAAGAATGGTTTAAGATGTGATAAAAATTTCAGTTTTATTTAATATAATTAAAGTCTAAAATCTCTGATATCCGTTGTTCATTTAGCTCATTTACTCGGTATGTTCAAATTTTGGTATTACGATTTTAGTATTGCTATATCCCTTAAGTTTCATAAGTTCGTAATACAAAAAAAAAATCAGAATTTAAATAGAAATTAATTTTAATAGAAATTAAGATTAGTATACTGTCTTTCTCTTCTTTCTAATATTAATAACGTGACCTCATCTATCTAAATGCTTATGTGCTAATGTTCACAATGGTCGTTTCTACAACCAGTTATTTATGTCGTACATACTAAAATAATCCTTTGGGTTAGGTTTCTTAAGATATTAGATAAAAACAGATAAAAGTGTAGAATTTTAGAGCAAATCATATATCGATATGACTTGAGAATTAATGAGCGGCTGTTTGAAATAATATAGACTTTCTTCGGTATTTTCATCTTGGGGCTCGAAAGTTCCAACTAATATGATCAATAATTTGCGTCGTATAGCTTAGCAACCCCCTCCTTCTGCTCTCCCATCCCAGCTCGCTCCCCCCTGCGCGAATCGATAGCAAAGTCTGCGCAACCAAAACCATTTTAGCGTTCAAATACAGATAGCTGGAGTGTTATTTTAAATATTAATTTTCTAATATTGTAATCATTAAGATTCATAATATGTTCTTAATATTGGGCGCAGTATTAAAACACTGCTTTATATTTATAAACAGTTACACATTATCAATTAATTTATTTTCCACTGTTACACACGGGTCATCTTTCAGAAGTACCTGCTTAGGTCACGATCTGTCTCGCTGATCAAGTGCGGTTTAATTCACTTAGCATACCTCAATTAAACGAATTTGTAAAGTACATCCTCATCGGTAATGAAGGTTGATAATTTATCACAAACTTTAGGCCCTGTTCACATTTATATTTGACCTTGCCCTTCGCTGAGTCAGCGTGTTTTACGAGGGCGCAGTTAAACCGAACCGTTTCTTGCGCGTGTGGTAGGTCGTGACTAATGAGTATTGGTTAATGAGTTATTACAATATTATTAAAAATAAGATTACAAATTGCGATGAGAATTTCTTTTGATATGTAAAGGACATTCCTTGGGCAAATAATCAAAGAACCTAAGATTCCATTCCATAATAATAACTTACACCATCTTATTTCAAATTCTACATTTAATATTTCGCAATTATTATCCGTTTAGATTTATTATCTTTCTTTCAAATTCTTACGTATTATTTAGAAATACAGTGTATATATATATCTTCTTTGTCTGCAACCTCCCAATTCCTTGTCTCCTTCCACCACCCCCTGGTCTCTGTCTACCTCTGTACCTTCGTTTCACTCCCTATTGAAACCTCCTGTCTAATCACCCCCTTTCATCCACCCAGGCGAATTCTAGGTTGTCTGTACATGCGCATTAGGACTCCCCCGCGGGACACCTACGCCGTCCTCACCCCATGAGGTCGCGTACTGACAGCCGATCAATAATTTACATTTTCATCTCAACTAGTTTTAATAATTCTGTCTGCAGCAGAACTCAATTATTTAAATTATGTCTTTTGCTTGTAGTATTGCTTCCTGAAATAATAAGTTACGGTGACAAGTTACTAACTGATTGTTAATCTAAAGTTAATTATTAACACGTGACGGATCTTGAACATAAGGCCATGGGCTGACAGTCATTTTCTTAATCCTCAAAATCTTTGCGATGCTGTGCGTATTAAAACAAAGTCCATTTAAGTTAAACATGACTAGATTGAAACATTTAGTTTTAACTTTTGCAGCTTTTGAAAATGGTCACCAGCTCCGTTGGTTTCGTACAGTTCACGCATGCGCACTAGATATACTACGCAGTAGACCCAACTGACGTCATTATCGCGTTTTTATATCCTAACCAATAAATGTACCTATCTGTACTATGTATCCAAATTTTCACTTATCGTCTTATTAGTTTTGATTAGGTCAAATGATCTTTCACGTCTTATTTTTAGTTGTCACAGATGTTTAAATACAAAGGTGTAAGCAATGAATAACGATTTAAAGTAAACTCTTTGGTATTAAATATGATAAAGACTACACAAAAGCATATTATAGTATAATAGGCATTTATTATTGGTATATTGTAGGCATCGTATCTTATTCCAATTTGATCATATACATCATGTAAGACATTAAATTCACATGTTGTTATATTCAGAATACCAAATGTTTTAGTGAGTTACAAAATTAGTTTTCAATATTTTATTACGCACCTGATCTCCATCCTCGTGCATCTTCTATAAGTATAAAGGTAAGAGTAATAATATATAGTTGTTTTTTTTTTTATTTGGCGTTTAGCTTTTGCTGTTTATTATTTCATTTATTTCATTAACTACAAGTATTTTGTTAGTATCTGTATATTGGACGTGCCGAAAATTGTTTTTGGTGCCACCCTTTTGTTTTGTGTTGATAATAGAAAATTTTGGATACTGAGTATATTTTACTATGTGTGTCTTACTTTTTAAAACATGTTCATCGTTTTCCCTGTTGGCTCAAGTTTTCGCTCTGTTGTCGATTACTTATACATTTATGTGTAGGTACGATAAAGGTGGAACTTTTCCACCTCACTGTTAATTCCAGGGTGGTAAGCACGCTTAACGATCGATAGATGGAGGCGCAAAGGGGCTATTGTTATTAGCACAAATTAAAATGTTATTTATTATTCCATCTTACTAGTCTATCAATAAAAGGTAATTCACGAAATAATTGTAACATAATGTGGAACATGGATTTCTTCGTAAAATTCCAACACATTATTAATGTTTCCTCATGTTAAAAAGTTTATGTTGAGAATTATACATTTTCGTAACTTCACGCCTGTAATCCCCGAAGAGGTAGACAGAGGAATGCCGAAAACTCCCACGTTTCACCGGTTACGTTTACGTCCCACTATGGAATAGGTGGTGAGCCTATTGCCATGCATCGGGCACAT
>DWEC01003159.1:0-10878 GCA_018245735.1 Microceris miodesmiata
TAGGTATACCTATAATTATTTGTAATTGTTCAAATTATGACATGAACTATGATCATATACCATAACGATATACATTATGAGTAACGATCTGTATATTAACCGAACGCGTCGGTCCTGATGATCGCGTGACAAAATATTCTCAATCCGTTATGTTATGTCACGGAACCGCGGCGGAATTATGGCATGAGTCATAAAAAGTTATTGCGCCGCAAGTGATCTGTTGTACGAGTGACTTTTAGTGCTTTCCGGTGTTTCATGGTCATAGTAAAGTATGATATTGCTTTGATTTCGATTCCCGAATCATATTTAAAATTGGCATGACTTTTAAAAATATAAAATTGAATAAATCTAGTTATATAGTGATCAATAAAACATTTGGTACACTGCACCGCGCTCATTTATTCTTTTATTAATTTTTTACCTCAAACGAGAAGATAGAGACTCTTCCGGTCGACCCTGGGTGATGGACCTTTCATCATTGATACAATAGTCAAAATTAAAAAGCATTGTTAAAAACGCTACTCCATTTAAGTCTCAAAGCACTTGAACTGCGTAAATCGCGCCTGAGAAATGCAAACACAAAATTAGTTACTGCGATCTGTCGTTCACTGAAGTGTGAGTATGATTCGTACGGAAGCGATCGCTCCACACATGACAGCAATACTACTGTGAAATGTGTACGATAGAAGCTACGTCATTTATTTTGTCACAAGTACAGAATACAAATGAACATCTGAAACGTGTTCAATCACGGTTTCGGGAAGGAAACGGAGCCGAAAATGTTGAATCATTATTTTTTTAAGCACTTCAAACTCGCGTTTGATATACAGAAATAGCATACACAAATGAACAACGTACAACGTACTCACTAATATAACGTAAATAAACATCATTCATCTATTAGTAATCAATAATCTTAAATTAGATATCAAATAATAAGATATCAAATAATTAGTAGGAAATCTTAAAATAGACATTATTTTTATTATGTAAATTGTTATCTCTTCTGGGCGAACGCAGAACACGGAGTGTAAAATGTCGTCTTTACAAACCTATCGTGGTTCTATATTCGTGCTGATTTACCATTAAATTTTGCATCAGTCATTATAAACATGAGTAAGTGATGTACTGAATGATGTTTGAAACTATTCGGACTATCTCGAAGAATGGTACGGAAGTCGAGGTCTTGAAACCATAAAACTAATGCAAATTTGAACAGTAAATAATGTAACTTAACTAACATACTGCCTGTTGTCATGCTCTCAAGCGCTGAAAGCGTTTTATGAGCTGTTGCTGTTATCACAGTATGTAACAACGGTCTCGCGGTAGGGGGCGCTAGTATTGCGTTTTATGAGCTTGAAACACAAAGGGTCGTTGATCAGCTTAGACGACTGAGCTTAGAGTGTATTAAATTGAATCGAGAGCAATAAGCCTGAGCTAAATTGCCAAAGTGTCTACATTTACAAGTCAAAGTTAGATGCTCTCAAAATTATTTAGAAGGTGAGGTGTTCAAAAGGTTTTAGGTATTATCTGATCTTCGCTTCTATAAAGATGAGGATACATCTTAGAAGTACTTAAAAACACAGAAAGTCAGGAAAAAAATTGTTAGATTTTAGAACGCGTTTCACGCTTGTGTCTTGTGATAGAATAGACGAATATATCAACATCCGTTTTGTAATTATTTATTTCAGAAAATGATCCCAATGGATTTCGTCGTAAAACAATAAATGAGGCTCGTTCCCTTTGCCTACTTGGATAAAACGGATATTATTCGCTTGAAGATTCTATGCGGTGCAGAATAATTAAATCCGTTAAGACTGTGCGATCGTAACGACAAAATGTTTTAGAAAAGTTCTTTGACACCAATACAACTTCTGAGTTTGCATGCCGTGCGATACACCCGCCTACCTGCACCGCCCTTACGACGTCAGAAAAGAATAAAATTTCAGTAAAGCTCAGTTCGTTGACTCGAGCGAAGCTTTTGTTAATTCTGTACCTATGTCGCGCGATACAGCCGGCCCGTGTGCATCGATATGAAACGTCAGAACGAAAATGATTTAGAAAAGTTCACTGACACGAAAGCGGCACGTGATTTTTGTTACGTGAAGAGACTAGCGAACGAGAAAGTAGCGTTTACAAATAGCAGTTGCCGCTCATAGAAGTCACAAATTTACCTCAAATACGATATTAGGAATAGGACTCTTAGTATCGATTTTTCTAACAAGTGTAAATTGTTAGTTAAATTAATGGTATAATTTTGTTTGTTACAGATTCAAAACGAGATCACTGTAACAAGACAGTGGAAATATATGAAGATGTATCATCACCACCAGTCACGCCAGAAAATTTTGGAAGACCTCTCACATGTACATACAGGTGAGGTTCTTAATTAAACGCTTAAGCGAATTATGTTAGATCTACAGTTTTAGTTAATAATAAATATAATCACAACATTATGATGCTTTAGATAGACTTAGGTCTGTGCACCGTACGTTTCCACTTGCCACAGATAATGTTACCTAACACTAATTTCAACCTAGCACAAACAGTTGTTAAAGAGTAATAATGAAACTTACCTGGAAAAAGTACAGTACCATAAAGAAAAAGTTCTCAAGCGTATTAGTTAGCAAAATGTTACAGCTCAATAAAGAAAAGAATAAAAACGGCTATACGAAACAAAACGAACATAAAGAACTGCAATTCTCTAAGTGAAAGTGCTTTCAATGGACAGAAAGTAGTAAATGAGGCCCAAAATGTCTCCCCTGAGGACTCCCGTACCGAAAGATTGCGTTTATTTTATTAGTCTCGTACTGGAATTTCGATGAGATTCTCAAATCTTAAAATGTTGCGGATAAAACTCTGTGAAAAATTTTGCTTTAATTTTTAAAACAGTTACTAAGTTGTCTGATATTTATGGGCGATTACAGATACAATCTTGATATCGCTTAAAACTTTACAATGGACACTAATTGACATGAGGTTAATAGTAGCGGCCGAGTGCTATGTTGGTAAGGAAAAGTCCTGCTGCTTCATTCGTTACCAAGTTTTTGAAAGTAACTAGACAATATAACACTCACATTAAAATTACTTCTTAAAAATCACGTTTTCAAATAGTAGATATCGAAATACTGGAAAAAAGTCTCGACCAAATTTATTTCTGAATCGATAACCACGCCCAAACTATGCACAATATATTCTTAAATGCTGATTAAATATTTTGTTGCAGATTTAGAGCTTTCAGAGGATCTCCAAAAGATTGGATTTTGAGGATACGATTCAAAAAGTTCAAAGTTGGCACTCTTATCAATGGAACAACTTGTCATAAGGGATATATGCAGGTGAGTTTGGTTCACATCACATTTGCCTGAAATTATCATTTTTTACTAATGACTTATTGCCATTGTTATAAAATTTGATAAATTCCAAAACAATATAATTTGATGAAAAAGATACGTGATATAGCAGATTCCATAGCATTTATCTTTTGTAGAGCTGTTTCTATTTAATCTGGTTTTCATTTAGCGTCATATGTGTTAACCCTATCATTGTCCGTAAATAGTAAGTGCTGTTGTGATCCGATTTTGAGGTCCTTATTTAGCTGTCCGAAGCATCCTAACTTAGTTCTCATGGCATGATTAGTTATATAGACGAATTGATGGTAGCTTCTGGTAAATATAATATTCAGCTAGTAAATTCGGAAAAAGTAAGAATGATCAATGAATCGTAATTTGACATACATCATTATTATAACGACCACTTACAACAATTTACAAAAGTTCCAAAAAGTTTTACGTAACAAACAAACTATTTATTGTAATAACAACTCAACAGAAACATTATCGCCAAATTGTAATGTATAATCATAAAATTACAATATTACAGATATTAGTAAAGCTATTGTATATATTTCTTTACAAATAACAATAATTTTATTTCTATCAAAAGTATTATGAAAACATAATTCTCAAAAACTAAATAGGTATTCGTCTTAATTGTATAAAGACGCAGCAATAAATTGAGGTATATAAAATATTGGAGTAATAATACACATTTCCATCGAGTCGGTGGTTGTTTGTGAAGACATTTAAAATAATAGGTTCTAATTCCACAAACAACCCCTGCTGCGTGTTTACGACTTGCGAGGGCGGTAAATCAACCTAGACACGGTGGTTTATTGCACACTTAACACAAACCGCTATGAGGCGTTGCTTTTCATTATGTTAAAAAACATCATTTACGCTCATTGCGGCGTATTAAAAACGCATAAAGTAACTTTGTCATGTTTGTTTTATTAATAATTAACGTTATTAAAAAAATATTTTAATGTTATCAATGCTGTGATAACAGTCGATATGAATTTGAAATTATTGTAACCTCGTGAGACTGTCATAATTTTAGTTCTCGGGACATTTACTTATTCTGTTATTAAAGATAATGTTAAATATATACCCAATATTTAGATAGATTGGTAGACAATTAACAATGGAACAGAGAATTAAATTTCTTCTCCTGTCCTATCGGTTTTTAGCAACGACAGTCTAACTACTATTTTTGACTTTGACTGCCTCGTTGGTCGAGTGATGGTTGGAAGCGCGACTGTCGATCGGGAGATCTTGGGTTCAAATCCTGGGTTGGGTACTGTTGGATTTTTCTCACTTAGAATTACCACTAGTGATTCGGAATCAGGCTTTGTGCCCGGTGTATGGCAATAGGCTCACCACCTGTTCCAAGCGACGTAATCGTAACTGGTGAGACGTACTACACTTCTCTGTCCGCCTCTTCGGGAATTACAGGCGTATGTTACGTTTAGTTAATTGCTGTAAATTTAATAGGCGACTATAAGTCAAGTGAACGAAAACGTTGAATTTATTTAGTCTACAAGAAATTGAGTTTCATCATGTACGATATGTGAATATTATAGTAATACGATAACAGTATTTGTAAATCGAATCAGTGGTTAATAATAATTATAAGTAATTATTTTGCAAAACATTTTAACGATACGATACATTTGAATAGCAATGGTACGATAGTAAGCTATTTTTAATTTCACGTTCGAAGGCAATCAAGCGGATAAATAAATACAGAAGAAACGAATCACGAAACCGTAAAATAATAAATCTTAAGATACGAAAATCGCTGGCATTCACGCCAGTAATTAAGTCGACGGACGCTTTACCAATTCCACTAATTAATTTTTGAACTTTATCCACGGCGGATGAACTCTGGAATTGCGAACCAATTTAAAAGAATAATTATCGAATCATTCGCCATACCATTTTTATTTGAATTTCGAGCAAAAATGCTGGGATATTTCATTTTCGAGAGTCCTTTATTATCATTTTACAAGGCCACTTTAATTCGGAATTTTCATCTTAAATTTCATCCTATCAGTTCCATTGAATTAATTTATGATACTTTCGTCGATTAAATTTAGATCTTCCGATTCTTTATAGTCACCATAGGTTCATTCAGCTGAATGTTTTATGGTCATACCTATCTGATGACTAATGTACTCATGTTATACTTTTGGTACAAACAAACATTTGTTGACACTATAGTTGCAAATTCACCATTCCCTGTGTTATTATTGGCCTTAGAATAACATTCACTTGATAGTAGATTTTTGTACATTTCACATATTACACTTACTCTGCATTTATGACTAAGCAGTTTAATTGGCTTGGAAAATTTTTGTCGTACCATACATATTTTTTTCTGTGAGTGATTTTTTATTTGTTTTGAGAAAATGAATATCTTATACCATTTTTGTGCGTTTTTATCTTCAATTGCAAGACGAATGTTTTGTGATGAAATGGTTCATTCCTCAACTTATTGTCTACAGATAGTCGACGGAAACGCAAAAACGGACGTCTCGAACAGAAAAGAACCCGGTCTGTTCTGCGGTGAGATAGAACAGCCTCAAACATTCATCTCGGAGACCAACTTCGTCAAGATTGTGTTTCACGCTGACAACTTTACGGACCAAACTTATTTTAGCTTCGATTCGAGGTAAGCCTTTGACAGGAAAGTTATACACGAAGTTATGAAAGTAATATACTTTGGAGAAATTAGTGTTGTAAATATTACTATGGAGCTATAGTTCTAATGACAGTAGAAACATCGTAAAATTGTACTTAGGTATTAATTTACCATGTTCCATTATGAAGTTTACAAGTTACAAACTTTTAATTAACGACTCACTCCGCAAAGGTCAATACAACCAACAATTTTGAGGAATCATTACGCTCATAGTTCGACTATAGATAAGTTTTTGATAAAGTAAAAACAATTTTGGACGGTTTTAAAACGACAGCAAAACAAAAGTGCTGCTCTAAATATATTTTTAAAATGAATTAAGCTACTGAAATATCAATGGTCGTAACAAAGTTTTCCAAATGCGATATTACTTTTTTATATAGAATGATAAAAATTTATTCTGCAGATTTCACACAAAATAAGATGTTGAAAGGCATTCCTCTACCTAAAATAAGTAATAATAAACGAATATGAAAACCACCAAAACCGAAAACCTTTGGCGGAGGAACCGAGCTAAACCGTTCAAAAGTCGTGCACGTCAATTCAAAATTGGACTGAAAAAGCTCACAAATTTGCTTTGCACACGGAAATATTTCGTTAAAACTGGACCGCTGAGTACATCAGACCGCAGACCCTTTGCTTCGTCATGCGAAACTAATGTTCTAGTAATAAAGCAACGGTTACTTCGTTTTTGAGTTACAATATTAACTCTATCTTTCGAAAATTACATCGAATTTAACAAAAAATGAATTTTATTTGGATATTTCTCGCTAAAGGCCACCTTGTTTTGGTTAACAGTTAAGGGTTCAAAATTCAGTCAATTCGGCCATTTTTTTTAATATGGCTCGTAAAGTTATTTCAGATTAAGAATTGACAGACTAATTCGGTCATTTTTAAAAATACTGTTATATTTTCGTTGATGTCCAAAAATGTTTATTTATAGACACGAGGGTTTCTACAACAGAAATATGAAATATTATTGGAGTTGAAATTTTATGACAAATGAGTAATCAGTTCTGAATTTTAAATTCCGTTAACAAAAAAGTAGTCACCTTACTTTTATTTATAATCTTTACTTTAATATCAAATATTAAGATACAACAAACATGACATCATGTTACATATGGAGGCTTGATCTTCGTAATATACATGTATGTATATCAGGTTGATATTCAGACTTGGAAAATCCTAATATGTGTCATTTTATGCTAATATCATCTGGTCTTCCACCCGTCGTCGTCAGAATACTCACAATCTCACTGCTTTTTACTGTGCTCAGTTCATTGCCTTAACGGTTTTTAATGGTGTTTTGAATAGTTTCATACGATACGTGATAATGATCTCATTTGTTGCAATCCTAAGCTATCTTCATCTGCTCCTACCTCATATATAATTTTCCATTGAAATGCCACATAGTTTTGTCATTCACCTTTATAAATTTTGTCCTTTTGTAAATATTCAACATGGTTAGGATAACTTTACTTCATCGAAAGTAAACCATTGTATTGCACTCCCTATATATCTCTTTAATTATTCAGCTTTCTTAGTGATTTGTCCACTCCTTTATTATACAAAGCCAAGCTGATCTCTGATTGTCATAAACTCGTATTAAGATTTTCTTTACTCGTATCCACAGAGATACATAGAAGACGTACTACAACATCTTTATTATAACAATCGTCAAGTACTGTTTGTGTCGCTGTATGTATCTCTTTAACCTTTCTCGTTTTCTTTTCATACGTTATATCCATCTGTTAGTATTGTTGTTATTGTTATTGTTTACGTAACTACCTCGTTAACTCTCTGCCCCAAGGTTGTCTGGATGATATCGGTCTTAACAATAAAACCTGATGGATGTACTTACTCTTTTTGTTTTCTTTGTGTTCTTTAAGGAAGTAAACAGCCAGTATTTACCAAATCATTGTAAAGTGATTTTATTCTTTTTAATGTCGGCGTTAACTTGTACTTACTTTTATTTAAATTTAAAAGCAAAATATCCACATTCAAATGATTTTTTCCAAGTACTTCCTTATGCAATCCCGAACTGCTTTTATTTCTTTTCATTAGTTGTAAGCTTCGATTACTCTTGCCTGCTTGCCTGCAAACCTTTGCTACGCTACGTGAAATTAATACCCTTGACATGTTAACCATTTCGTACGGCACAAAATGTTAGCATGTACAAGTTGTACCTATGTAAACTGCGAAAATGTCTCCACAAATTCTTTATCATGGTTCTCTAGTAATTATCTGTGACCTTCATCTGGTACACAATCCACATTAATCACCTAGTTGTTCTACTTAATAACTGGAGTTGGGTACGCGATATGTTACAAAAAGACCAAACAAAGGAATTTGCGATCGCCATGTCACGCCTACCAAGCGCTTGGTGGCTATTGTAAATGTTCACTATCTTTCATTGATCTTCATTAATATTGTCCACAATGTCACAGCCAGATCTTGACATAGAAATATAATTTACTTTTCCATAACCAAGTCCATCATTAAACTAAACATATAAATATATTTCTTCAGTTATTAATTTTGATACCATTCCACTAACTGAACGATATGTGTCACAACGATACGAAATATGTCACTATATCATATCATTCACGCATATTTTTGCTCGCAGGGCAGAACAGCAGTTTGAAGTGTATCTGCGCTATGGTCAGCATCCAGAGCTGTACCCTAACAGAAGAGGAGAAGTGGTCGCCGGGTAAGTAACATTTTTAAATATTATTGCGCCAAATAGACTTTATATTTATTTACTTAACTGTAAAAATGATACAATAAATTACTTCGCCAAATATATAATCCGTCTACAAATGTCTTAGTACCTACTGTTAAGTAAAATTACAATTGTGATCAAATGAAATGTATGCGGTGTTTACCACTCCACTCATTGTCATTTCCCTGTTCTATATCTAACTTACATGTTCTGGAATAAAATAATATTTTTCTCTCTCATTCTTTCTTATTTTCCCAGGTGAATATACAATATTTTTTTACTCATTACATCTTGATTCGTAGTATTCGTTTCGCTTGTCGTATCGTCTTTGTCTTTTCATATATTCATTCACATTCTTTCAGACTTCATTCATTCTTCATTTTACCTTGTGTCATATGATAGTCGTTGCTCTTTCATCCTCCATTAAATACTACGAATAAAGTACCAAATAAAAAATCCAGACAGAATTTGAATATTATTATATATTTATCGTAACATCTCAAAGTGTTAACCTTTGTATATGTTTTCTCTACTTGAACACAAAAAAATATTTTCCTTATCGAAAGTACAATAAAACTTTAATAAGCTGTCAACTTCCATTTATTATGAGGAAAATGAACGTGGGGGCCATTAGCAAAAAGGTTATGTCTCGATAGAATTTTAAAAGCTTTTCAGAAGCTATAATGTTACCAGCTTGTCAGACAAAACCGACGAAAGATAAACAATAGACCCTACGTATACATATATAAACTAAACATTATACTTATTTGGATATAAATAACGAGCTAACGTACTGTGAAACACTTTGTGAAAACTATTATAAAACACTATTTTATATTTATGACCGTAGCACTGTCGTTAATCACTTCTTCACGTGTTAATTGTTAAGAATGCTTATGCACTTGATTTATTTACGGTTGATAACGAAGAGTGTAATTTTTAATTTCATTATTTAATATGTGATATTTAATTAGTCGTTTTTTCCGTACGTCCCACGTAAAGTCCCTACAGACGCAATGATAATCTTATTCAATAATTAAAAAGCTAATGATATATAAAGTGGATTCGGATAAATAATTAGATTTTACTTAAAAGCAAAAACAACTTCATATTAAAATGAATATTTATTTCTCAAGTTGTTATTTACAACAATGAAGTGAAAATAAAAATACGAAAACCGGCATTTTCAACGTAGAGAATTTTGCTATTAATTAAAATATTAATATGGAGCGTTGTTAGCAAATTTCACAGCGAAAACTCAATCAAACACAACTTTAATAGTCTATAACCGATTTTAGCTCGTATCGCTAGTTACTTAATTAAAATTTACTTTACAAGTCAACCCAGCGTTATTAATTACAGTTTAATTCACAGGTCAGTGAAACGGTTCGTGTGAGATCGCTATCAGAATAGGGTTTTCTACCAACACATTGTATATTTATAAGCATCGCTATTAATTATACGTAATATTTAATTAAACTGAAACTACATCAGTATTCATGTTTTTACGTGATTTATTTTTGTGTAGAATCTACATTTTTACACCAAAGAAGTGAAAAACGAGCGTGACACCTAATGTTGAATATCAGTAAAATAAATGTGAATAGTCCGTTAAATAAATGTTAAGTATACATAATGCATAAAATGTGAAATAAAATGTAAAAATATTAATGTTAGGAAACTGTTAGTAAGGCTGTAAACCTATCGACAAAAGTGTAACATTAACTTCAACATAATATATATATTAACGAGTTATGTAATTTTGTTATATGGTATATCATTGTTACTAAAGTTAAACTTCTGTACTGACACTTGAAAGTTTTTCAAGCGTTACGATAATTTAAGAGCACACGAGGAATAACTCGAAAAAGTCGTAAGCGCCAGCTGACTTACACGTTTTGCTTGAATTGCAAAGGAGATTTAAGTAATTAATTTTTTTATGTTGTGTTAGTCGTATACTGGATTCGTACAACTTTTTTGCTCTATGATTACACAATTAATATTTTTTATTAACTGATTCGCCCTATTGCACCATATTCAAATTCAATTCAAATTCAAATTATTTTATTCATTATAAGGTATATACATACACTCAATGAAGGTCATATTTA
>DWEC01003160.1:0-10878 GCA_018245735.1 Microceris miodesmiata
GTGTGTGTGTGTGTGTGTGTGTGTGTGTACATATATGTGTGTGTGTGTATATATATATATATAGTCGATATTGATTTCTGTGACAAGCAATAATTTCTATTTTATAGGAAATGATGTCTAAGCTATTGTGTAATGAACCTGAAGTACAGAGACAAACATCTGCAGCGTCAACATCAGGTTTGTTATTTTATATAGTGCCAGTAATCTGTTTTGATATCACACAGACTGATGGGTGATTAATAAAAATTATATTGAAGACCTGGACATGGATGCTGAAATTTAGGCATTCATGGATTTTTTTTGCATTTTACTCTGAAGTTATACATATTTATGAAATTTTTTCTGGTCATTTTACACAAACCACTATTTGATACCTAAACATTGCTTGAATTATAGGTAATGAACCCATTGACATAGACGAAAATTTAGCTGCAAGACAAACACCTGTTTCCATGGTTACATTATCTACAGAAGATGAGAATAGTCAGGATTTACCAGGTGAAGAAAATGTAAGTTATAATTAATGTACTGTTTAATACAACATTGGTGTTTTAGGTAGCACTCAGATGCTAATGAACAAGAAAAAATAGCAATATTGTTAACCGGAAAATATGATGGAATATGTGCAATTGAGAATTAGATTACAGCCTATGTTGGAGATAATGAATGTAAAGCTAATGCTAAAAAAGAACAAGAATTATAATCTAGTAACAACAATCAGCCTAAAACAACACAATAACTATATTACTATCTAATATGACATACAGATATGAATATTTGTGACTAATATTCTAACAAGCTTATATGACAATGCAATGAAAGAATGCATTGGTTTCCAAAATGGTATTCAAATAGATGTAAATTCAAAAATTAAATGTGGTGTCTATTTTGAAAACAAATATGTATGAGATTTTAGCCTTTGAATCACGAGTATGTTATTATTTTTATATCGTCATGCCAGGTTCCATACGGGTAGGCGAAGAACGCCGAGAACCAAATACCGCTATTCTTCCAGACATGGCGAGCCTATGGTGTGGTTAAAGTTGTTCTATGATTGTATAGAACGAGGAAATGGACGAGGTGGGGTACGGCATGCTGCGCGAGCGCACGCACCGCGTGGCGCACGGACAGCTACTGCGTGCCGTGTACGAGCGCGTGCACGACGTATCGAGCGCCATGCGCGCGCGAGCCCTGGCCGTGCTCGCCGAGTGCGTCAGCTCCACCTACGCGCCCGTTCGCGACTCTATCAAAGTGCGTTAACCATGCAGTCCAAACATATAACCTTTTAGCAAATTGTTGTAACCGTCACTGTGCACATACACATTGTAAATAATATAAAAATGCTGCAATAATTATGAAATCCTAACTGATTAAATTGGAAGGACACATTGTTTAGTGTACATGGGAGCATTTAAATGTCTGCAATATATCGGAGGTTGCTTTATCAGACGGAATGTCAAGATTATGATTTTTTTTTTATTCCTAGGGTTTGATACTTTTATGTTAATGTACGTTTTTCTAAGTTATATTTTTAATGGCTTTAGTGTTTCGTTGTCAGGAATTAAACGGCACTGGGGAAGTGTCACGACTGATGGCCGTTAGCGCGCGCTGCGTGTGCGATGAGCGCGCCGTAGTGCGTCGCGCCGCCGTCACGCTGGTACACCGCCTGCTCTCCGAATCTATCACAAACGAAATCACAACACCTGACTACTCACCATCGAAGACGGACGACATTCCCAATGAGATTTCTTACACAAACAACGAAAGACGATGTAATGAAGGGGAAACAAAAGGGCAAGAGGAAAAAACTGATGCTGTTGAACCCAATGAGGACTCAACTGGCAATACGGCTGACCCCAGCAATACGACTAGCGATGTCAGTTTGGAAACCATTGAAGAAAATGTCAACGCTACGGACACCAGTAACGAGCATAACGCTAACGACATTGGTGACGTCACTGACAGCTTCGAGACCAGTAAACGGTCATTCTACTCGAAGGACTATGCGGTACTTAGCTTATTTTATTGTTTTTGGTAAATGGTAATTGTAATTATAGATGTTTTCTTCTAAATTCTTGAACATCAATTGCCGTTGCCTCCAAAGTAGTATTAACGTATAATTTAGTATGCACCAAGATTACTCAATGAAAATAAACGTATTAATATATATCACAAAAAAGATTTTAATATACGTACATGTAAAGGGTGGCTGGTGAATCACTCGACATTATGATAAAGGGCATTCAGTACGCTTTTCTTGTTAAACAATAAATATACAAAACAATAAATATGTACACTTGTGTGCATGGTTTGCGTAACAACAACTGAAAACGCAGCGCAAATTCTTTGTATGTATTTCAAAACAAGACACATGCTTCGGCCTCAACTGGGAAAACACACCGCAATGCTACACACTGTAAGGGTACACGGTAAGGGGTTTCAAACCCACCTAGAGGTCGTAAAATTTAACGTAACCTAAGAATACTTAATATATTAGTGGAGAGTATATGTAAAGAGTAATAACTATATTTAGTAGTGAATGTTTGCAGAAAATCAAACAAGAGATTCACAAAGATCTTTTTAAACAAACAATATGAGTATTTTTTTTAATTCGATAAGCTTACGAAATTTTTTAGTATGTTCAGAATAAAATTATAATATTCGGACTTGATTTGATCATTTAGAAATCAGAATTTAATTTAGGTTTCTGAAACTGTTTATGAATTCATTCTAATAGTTTGTACTACTACTTTGTCTAATAAAAATAAAATCTATAAATATTTGGAAATTTATCATTTTTGGTATGACGTACTCAGTTAGAGTTTTTAAGTGAATAGGTATTGTATTTTTGATTAATTTATCTGTATAATTAGGCAATTGATATCAGAAACATGATTTCACCCCAGATTTGGAGATCAGGCTAAATACTCTACTTATTTAGCTAAAGGAAGAGAAATATTTAAAATGTTGTCCGATTTTTTGAAAAAAGCTTGGTGTTTTCGAAAAAATGCTTAGTAAGTATTTTTATTATCTCAAAATAATTATTTTCTAGTAATTATTTTTGTGTTTTATAAGGGATTATGAACCCTAGGTGATTTTGAATCAAATAATTCATGTAGCCCCAGTGTGCGCACTTTACAAATTCCCAAGCTGTCTTGTTTACGCGTCATTCGGTCTTACCTGCGAATGAGCTGTTACTGTATGTGTACTGTTACTGGTATTAGCCGTGAGTCGGGTCGTTAGTCGTGTGACCGAGAGAGTGGTGTGTTTGCGCGGCAGATGCTGGTGGGCGCGTGCCGCGACGCGAGCGTCGTGGTGCGCGTGGGCGCCATCTCGGCGCTGGGCGAGCTGGCCGCGCGCCACCCGCGCGCCGCTCTGCACGCCTTCCTCTGCGGGCCCATGCACCAGCTCTCCGACCCTGAGACCAAAGTCAGTGCTCCTGCCGCTCACTAAACACTGCTATACACTGCTATACACTGCTATACACTGCTCGTTATAACATGTCCGGACACAGAAAAATTACCCTATAATTTTCCGTGCTTTCTGTCTAGCCTGTAAACGATTACGTCTCACCATGGAATAAGTGAGCCTATTGTCATGCACCACGCATAGATCCAGATTTCGAGCCAATACTAAAAAGTTCTATTATAAAATCTAAGTTAGAAAAATCCAATAGTATCCTATTCGGTTCGATTCGAATCCGAGTCCTCTCGATCTGCAGTCGCGTATACAACCACTCGACCAACGGGGCAATTTTTAAACTACAGTATTTTTACAATATAATATGTGTTTTCTTACTGAAGTAAAGTACTATATTATTAAAATTTATTTTTTTGCAGGTTCAGGAGCTGGTTGTAAATCTCATTGAGCAGCTGCTGTTCAGCCGCCTGCAGAAATACGACATGGACGCCAACGAGGATCCCCTGCCGTGGATGTTCTTGGCAGGCATCATAGAGCACAACTTGAGGCGACATCTGCAAAAAGCATGCGCTTTGCTACATAAGTCTTCCAATTGCATTAAGTAAATTTATTTCTTTAAATTCAGTATAGCATAAGTGCTACACCTTAAAAATAGAACATTTTTCTAACTATATTACATTTGTTACATGTAAAACTATTTATAGTTCATACAGAGAAAGATAATTGTAAAACAACACGTGTATGTAAACAGCCACCGGCTAGTGGACGTGGTGAGCACGCACCTTGGCGCGACGGACGGAGCCGAGGGCGACGCGCGAGACCTGCAGTGCCTGGTGCTGCTCACCAGCGCAGCGCGCCACGTGCAGTACTCCGACCTCGGCTTCCTGCTCGACTACTTCTACAAGCTGGACGACGAGATGCAGGTACGACTTCGAATCCACGAATCGTTTCCTATAATGAATACTATAGTGATTCCAGTAATATAAGCGAGCACTGGGCTGCAGTGGGCGCGCGGCGCGGCGCGCGACAGTCGCACGCTGGCGCTGACGGTGGAGCTGTGCGCGCAGTGGGCGCGCTGGGCCGGCGCCGCGCCGCGCGCCGCGCTGCGCACGCGCCTCGTAGCGCGCCTCGCCGACTGTTGCGACTACGGTACCCTCACTTTGCACTTTTATATGCACTTCCTTTTCGATTTACGGACGATCGGTTTTTCCTGATGTAGATAATATGCGAGTGCAATTTTTATTGCCCAACCGAAGTTTGGCGCGTAATATAAATTGAAAGATATCTTTATAAAATAGTTACATGCAGTGTACCTACTATAAAAACCATTTTATAATGACATAATTGTATAAAACCGTTTAATATGACCACAGAGCCCAAAAGTGCTATTCCATTTAATATTTCGTAGAATGCAGAACGGCTATCGCGTCGCTGGCCGCTCACCTGGATCCGACGAACTTGCAGTGGGCGACGGAATTAATGCAGATATGTAAGTAGATCGCTATGCAATCGATCACTGAAATGTAAATTCAAATTCAAATTCAAAAGCTTTTATTCATTATAAGGTATATAAATACTAATGTAATGAAGTAAAGTAATGAAAGTAATGAATCTGTAATGTATAACTGTAATGATAAATGAAGAGTTACATGACATGTTCGTGTAAGTAAGAACTATTACAATACATTTTCATAGATGTCGTGAAAGCTACGATAGGAACATGATAAAGAAGATCCCTCCACAAATAAGTTACGATTCTCTGCTCTTAGGGAACTAATCACGAACAAGAAAAATAGTTGAAGCATACACGATAAAGTGGATAATTACACATAAAGTTTCTAGAGACGACGGAATTGACGCATTTCACACAAAGTTTGTAGAGTTGTGATTTGACGTGCCAGTTTCACTGTATATCTGTCTGACGCGTATACGAGTATGTGTTGCTGGCACATATCCATTACATTTTTTAAAATTCTTAATGAGTAAAGCAATAATTACCATTTCAGTTGCTAGTATAATATTTATAGTAAATATCTACCTTTATTAATGAAAACCTGTAAAAACACACTGGTAGTTATGATATGTATGTTTCATAATACAATTTTACGCAGGTGGCCAAGACGTATGTCGGTATGGAGGTATAAAACTAACACATGATTAGCGTCCATGAACTAATTACGCTAAAGTTTATTTTAAGATTTTCACACACATGTAGATGTAGATGACATGTAGCAAAAGGCAATTGGTGAAATATCGACTTGAAGTCCTTTCTTACATAGCTCATATTATTTTATCTACTACGAATGACAGTGATCTAAATTTATTTGTCCTTTAGGGATAAAAAAAATTAGAATACCATTTCGTTTAGAGCCATAATAACGTAAATTATTTTTGGTATGTTGTACCCAATATTTTGATTCAAATTCTTCATAATCATCACAAGTAAATACTTTGGCTGGGTAAAATCATTCTGGCTTATTGCAACACTGGCTTTGCATTCACCAAGCGGATCTTCGTAAACAGAAAAATAACCAACTACCGACCCGCATTATCCTCAACCGGCTTCTCATATTGTAATCAGAGGCCAATCATACAACTACCATGATTCTCCAATTACAAGCAATTCTCTCTCATATTAGCTGAGATAAATATCTCCTTGACCTTTATTCTATATTACTTTAGTAATAAGCAAACGAGACAAATGTAGCATCTCATAGAGAAATGGCGGAGTGGTGATATTTATACTGTAAATAGTAGCAGGCGGTTTCAGGTTTACTTACGACCGGGAGAAATTTAAGGCGTCGTTTTAATAGAACGCGATTCGCTGACTGCTAGTGTTGCTAGCGCTGAGTAAGGTAAAATAAAAATACAAGCAAATTAAAGTTCACAAATTCAAGCTGCAGACTCGTATAAAAAAACAGTTCGGCACTCGCGGCCGTACGGTACTACAGCTATTGATTCACAGTTGACTCTATTACGCAGCAATTTGGACAAATCGCATAACATCATAACAAAAGTCTAAATATCTTACCAAAATACGAGCATTCTTTGATCGCGCGAATCAATGAGTACGGATAGTACTCCGCGCATCGCAACAATAACGTTTTGTTTTTTTTTTCAACCCATTACAATTCTGTCTGCCACGCTGGCCAAGTGCGGGTTGGCAGACTTCACAGACCTTAGAAAACTTTTTTTTTATAAATTCTAAGGTGTGCAGATTTCCTCACGATGCTTTCCTTCACCGTTAGCAAGTGATGTTTAAATTTAAAACGCACTTTTGTAAAGAGGTGCGCGCCATGGGTTTGAACCCGGCACTCCCGGAGTGAGGAGTTGAATTCTTAACCACTAGGGTACCACTAGGCTACAATAACATGTAATCTTCGCGAATTAATAATAACTAGTGACCCAGTATTGATCTAGATTCGATCGTAAATCATAAAAGAATCAGTTTGAGCGTTGTCTAGGTCTAATGTCAAAGACGACGCTTATATAAATCTTTCCTCTGTGCTACTTATTGACAACCATCCGTCTCATGTCTGCCATTGACAATGGAAACGTAATTAAATGGTTAATGTAATTCAATTTAAAGTTTCTGTAATACATATTACACATATATTAAATATTAAATAAAAATAAATCTATTCTCATTTTGGCCAAAGACTAACCTTAAACGGAAGAGTATATATGTATACGTATGTGTCAAATGCATAGTAGCATGTATAACGTTTTTTTATTGATTTAAAGAATTTTATATGCATTATTTTTAAAAAATATAAGCATTCTACACTCCTCCAAATGTGCTAAATTTCATACTCCTCCCTACACGCAATTTTCGAAAAAGGAATACAAAATGTTTGCTTCACGTATTAATATATAAATTAATAGCTTTAGTATCACAGTTTTAATCCACCATTTTAAGTATACATATTATAAACCCGTATCTTTGATTGTGGGGTGTACCAGTGCGGACGTACCTACGATGCTTTGCAATACGATAACAATAAAATTGTTAATTAACATGCAACTTATAAAAATGTTTACTAATATTAACATAGTTATTAATGCAATAAAATACAACTAAGCTGCTTTGGATCAGAATAGACCAATGATAGATTTAAATGGGTACACTCGTATGATCCATTCGAATCACAGATTTTTACTTTATAATGACACGAAAATAATATATCGTATGCAGCATTTAATATAGCATTTTTAATCCTACAAATGAATGCACTATGCGATATATCGCTTACGGTACACACGAATAAGTAAACAACTAGTTTTAAAGTTCATCTGCCACTAAATTGTTGACCTTTAAATAATGTTAAAGCATCATCATTCCTTTTCGAAAGTTAATTTTTTGAACGACAGATGTATGTACCGATGTTCATTATACTATGGACCTGTAACCGGACCTTTTTTACAATGTGTACTTGTGAACTGTTTTATTTGAACGAAGTGGCAGTCGCACTAGACGCCACATTTCATGTCTAATCTGTATATGTGTACATAGTGTAGGGTACCTTGATAAGTGATAAAACATAACATAAACATAATATCACGATTGTATCTCCCTGAAGGGATAGGTAGAGGATTGTATTACTCCTATTTTTCTCTAGTTGCCTTAAAACATAATTATTGCCTAATGCTGTATACCGAGCACAAACTCAGACTCATAATTATACAAGAAAATAAATAAATAAATTTAATTTCGGCGTTCTTTAAATTATATCATAAATAATCCACAGCACACACTACAATAGTAAAAAAGCACAGAATTAACATATATAATATAATAATAATAAATTCATTTATTTGCTCTCACAGAAAAGAGACTACACATGAACTTGTATATTTTAAATTGATCGAATGTATAGTTGAACAGCTCCACGTATAATTGTATTGTATAATATAAGTATAAGATAGTGGTTCTAGTTAATTAAACATCTGTTACCAGTTTTTGTGGCTACCGCGTAAGCGCTTCCTATGTCGTAACGACGCACCAATGAATTTATTGCTTACATTCATATAATTGTACCGGTTTCAACGCGTTGATTAGATGAGAAAAAGATTCTGATGCCATTACAACTATTTATTAATTAAAATTGAATTAATTAATTTGTTATGGATTATATCAGTTTTGTTTTTTTTTTTGCTAAATCATGAACTTTTTATATAACTTGCAATGGAGCATAAGATTTCCAAAAAAACATCGTCACACCGTGGTTAGATAAAAAAATATTCAGATTTTGACTACTTATTAATTAAAATCGAATTAATTAATATGTATGTGATTATGTCAGTCATATTTTTAGACTTTTTTTGTGCGATGTCATCAACTCTTTATCCAAGTCCTAGACAACTTGCAATGGAGCGTAAAATTTTCAAATAATTACTATCGTCACACCATATTGCGAGCGGTTTAATTATGCAAGCCGAGACATAAACGTGATCGGGATTAAATCGAATTGTACAACATCCGTTAGTCCCGATCAGTATCGATTTTGTATCGATACGGTTTTTGTGTAAACTCAGATTTGAATATCAATTGGAGCGATAAATAATTATAATTATAGGGTCGGTAAGCAAATACTAAAGTCAAGAAACAGTGTTAAATTTGTTGTAAATAAAATTCAGTTAGTGCGTTTTATTGGGCTGTATTGTGTTGTTTAATTTGTTAAATAAGTTGTTTCTATTATATGCGTACAGTTTAAATTGTATCCGTAGAAAATATGCACTGTACCCGATGCATGGCAGTAGGCTCCGCCATCTATTATATTGCAGGACGTAAACGTAACTAATAAAACGTGGGAATGTTCTATACTTCTCTGCCGATCCCTTCAGGGATTACGTGCCTGAAGTTACATGTTTTGTTTTAAAATTTAGAGTAGGCAGATATACAAAACGTTCTAAAATTAATTTTTAGGTATAGCAATTCGTTCGTGAGTCATTTTAAAGACTAGTGGTTCATATAAGTTCTATACAAAACTAACATGCAGAATTCTACTGTATTCAATATAGCTCGTTTATTTTGACGGAGTCACCGAAATTTTATTTAATTAACCAACATTGTGATCATTTACTATTGAACCTTCATGTTTTTTATTTTTATTTCCGATCCTTACTTTTTGCGTACTATCAATACTAAAACAGTCGATAAAAATGAATCGAGGGCAGCTGAGCCATGATCTATAAATAGCGTTTTGACATAATTGATCCATCGACCAGCAGAGTGACACCTGCGCGGGTACAAAATGTTTATTTATACAGACAATTATCGTGCTCAATTATTGGTCTTTACTGCTTTCAAGGTTTTAGTTTTGCTGGCTGTTACTGAACTTCTATTTTAATCATTTTAACTCGATAACTTTTTACAGATTATTCAAATCAATAAATGATTTTTTATATTTTTCTTTTATATTTACAGCGCCATCTAGCGGGTATCGCTTAACAATATCTTGCAAAGAATGGAATAATTGAATGATTCCGACTGTCACTAGCATAATGAGTTAAAAGTAATTCCAAAAAATATTTAAAGGAATAAAATAGATAGCTTAACATGAGTTAAATCGCTAATCAACAATTTTTTATACATGAAAGTTCTTTAAAATTTTTCCTTGTCATATAATAACATTTATATACACGACAAATAATATAGCAGAAAGACTGTGTCCAATATGAATAACATTATTTCAACAATTTATTATAATTTCAATAATTAATTTTTAATGAGTATGTTATACAGACATAAGAGAATGAATGGTTATCTGATGCTATCATTAGGTATGTAAGATATCATCTCATTATATGAGAAGTGTGTGTGAATATTGCAAAAAGGTCCAGGCTGCGTACACGCGTGTGAACCCACTAACGATTAAAGACCAATGAGACCCAATTAAAAAGTGCACGGTCTCTTCAATTATGATAAGATTCACTGTCATATCTTTTATATTGTTAATCGATTATTTATCATAAGTACTAAAATAACAAATATAACATTTCATATAACGATAAATAGAAAAGCGATGATTCGTAGCATTATTATTAGCATAATAAGCTGGTGCTTCTCAAGCGGCTTAAACAATTAAAATATTTATTATTATTTAACTCAATATTTACGAGTACGTATAAAACGTTGTAAGTACAACAAATAACAAGTATTATTCTTTGGCATCCTATTATGACTATATCATCACGCCAGATTCCTTACGGGGGAGTCGGGGAACAGAGACTGCTATATCTATATCTATACTAATATTATAAATTTGAAAGTAACTCTGTCTGTCTGTCTGTCTGCTACGCTTTCACGCTTAAACAACTGCACCGATTTTGATCAAATTTGGCATAAACATAGATAAGATGTTGAGAAAGGACATAGGCAACTTTTTACCGCAGGAAAATATCTCATTCCCACGGGAAACAAAGTTAATCGGAAGAAAGCGTTGCGTACACGAAAAT
>DWEC01003161.1:0-10877 GCA_018245735.1 Microceris miodesmiata
TCTGAATACAGTATCCCAATAATAAGAGGCTAGATATTAAACCACTACGTTATTACTGTTTACTGATCTTATAATGGATAAAACAATTCATATTGAAGTGAGTAAAAACCATAATGATTTCCTCTTTTCAGGTTCCTATCAACCGAGCAATGAGTTAATGCTGAGGTTCTACAGCTTCTTCAAGCAGGCGACAGAGGGTCCGTGCGACAAACCAAAACCCGGCTTCTGGGATGTAGTTAACAGGTTGGTGTCATAAAACGTTATGGCGCCAATTGCCCTAATTGGCGTAGTAAAAAAGTCGTCGTAAAAAAGGCGCGAATACTTGAGACTTGCTTTTTTAAGTTTGGAATGAGAAGACGCGAATACTTGACACTTATTTTTTTTTCACCAGAGACAAAAGGCGCGAATACAGGAAAATTAGTTTTTTCTTAAATTACAATGTTAGTATTTTTTGCACGTACCGCCAAAAATAGTTCATTTTAGTAAATGAGATGTTATTGTCTTCAGTTTTTTTTTTTTCTGTATCTACGTTTGATTCGGGAACATCGGTTATTAATTTTGTATTCAAATATATTATTTGATGCTTTGTTTAGTCCATCGTTTGATATACAGACAGTGGACCATCTGATGGTAAATAGCTATATAGGAGAAGCTTTAGTAGCGTTTTATATTTTTTAGTCATCATTACATACCTCATTGGGAAATTGTTATGATGTTCTCAATTTCGTGTCAAAAATGAGGGTAAATGTAGTAATTAATGGAGTTTGTTCAAATTTTATATTTGAAAGAACTTACAACTTTATTGTTGGCGTTAATAAAACACCTGAGGTTTTTTGGAAATAGCTCATTGAAAATACCCAAGTACTGGTTCGAATTAGATGGGCTACGCCCGGAAAACGTACGTGAATTGACTTTAAATAAATTATCCATACTAACGAAATGTTTCATATAGTTCGTGCAATCGTAAACGACACTATTCCTCTATAAATCTACGGTACACCATTTTCGCAGTTTAAGACTTCTGAAGCTGAAGATTCGATACGATGAGTCGTCATATACCCCAAATTACGGTATTACGGTAGTACGTACTATATCGCACGTATAGAAAAAAAATGAAAGTACCATGCATTGTTGTAGCTTCGACAACCCAGTTCTATGTAAAATCTACCACTTACAAAACTATAACGAAACGACACAGATAAATTCAACGCGCTCCAATCCCATGCTGGCAGTACATATTGTTTTTATTTGTTTTTTTCTTTTATTGATACACTGTATAATAAGTACATTTAATATTATTTATATACCAGTTCTAATTCTTTATACGAATTGTAACTAGTGTTATCGATTTAAGCTTGGCAGTTAATCTATGTACATTATAATTAAATAATCTACGTAGATTATTAATTTACAATTTATAGTAGTGACTCGGAGCCTGGTCTGTATCTGGTGTATGGAAATAGGCTCACCACCTATTTCATGGGACGTAAACGTAACTGGTGAAACGTGGGAGAGTACTACTACATTTTCTGCCTTTCCCTTCGGAGATTACACGAGTGATGTTACGTTTTTTACGGAGATTATTATTAGTCTCATTTTGTTCTGGTTCGAGCACAGAGTAAATATTATTCGGAAGTGACATTAGAGGCATTTTTCCCAGTATTCATGTGACTTATTGTTAGTGTTACTCTCGAAGTGACATTGAAGTGGACTACTCTGATCGATATTTATACAGTTCAATTCGTATCCAACTCCAAGAATGAGCAATTATATTTTTAATTTATAACACTGAACTGTGCCTGGCAAGACATACGTGCTATACACATACATATGTCGTCCTTTTGCCAGTTAAAACATTGTTCTTTTTCAATAATAATAATTACACTGTTGCTAACAATCTCTTAGAGTCTATTAAAATTTGATCATAGGTTGTTTTTCGCACTGATAATAATTGGATTACCATTTCTGATAAGTTTTGTTTTGTAATAGTGTGTTGTCAACTGATAATTTCAGAGCGAAATGGGAGTCATGGAACAAACTGGGCAACATGACCAAACACGAGGCTATGCAGGGGTACGTCGACGAACTGCACAAGGTATTCGAAACTGACTGATATTAGTTGCAGTAGAATGGGAATTATATCTGGGATTTAACACCTCTAGGACTGACTAATAGACAATCAATTTGTACATAATCATATGATTCGTATAGTCCTGTTGTGGACCTGCCTAGTTCTAACGATCTGCGGCTCCCAAATATGGTCGTCGACCCAAAAGAGATAATATGGCCAATGATTCAGTTAATATTGTGACAAATGATACTACTCTCATTTCAAGATTGTGGAGACGATGTCCTACAACCAGGACGTGGCGTCGTTCCTGTCGGTGGGCGACGACGACCAGGGCTTCCCAAATAACGACCTGGAGCTGGTGGCCGGCGACGTGCTGGCTCGGTGCCGCTCCAGTGCAAACACACCCTTGTGTAGGTGGTCTTATTATATTAATAAGTTTTTCTCGGATATCTAGCGGAGGTCAAGTCATACTGGGTGTATTTACGGAAAATTTATTTGGACTATTTCGTATGTTGGTGATGGGCAAGTTATAGTGGTTGTGAAATACATGCATATATTTGATATAATATTAAATATATTCATGAATGTTAAGTTATATTGGTTATTAATAGGACGCCCTCCAGCTAGGTGGAGTGACGATATACGCAAAGTGGCTGGCAGTGGCAGTTGCAGAGGTCTATGTCCAGGAGTGGACGGGAATAGGCTGATGATGATGATGACATACGTATTTGATGGACTTGAACCTCGTTGATCCATCACGATAAGCCAAAACTTGAAATTATATTTCCTTGGTATCAAGAGAAAGATTTTTCCATGACTATACAATTGTGCGGACGTAATGTTTTTGTTATTTTTTGCAAAAGCCGGTTTCTTTTCAGATGTGATGTGTCTCAAATCTTTCTTGTCAGCAATATGTCATTTTAATATCTGTTTTATGTTTTTATTTATTATTTATTTATAAAAAAATTAATACAAGTAGGTAAACACTTGTGCGTTTAACTATATGGCTCATTAAAATAGTCATGGATACATGGAATTTCTATGAAAGTACTATTTATAATTTACGTCATCAGCCCGGCCCGGCTCATCGCTGGAGATAGTCCTCTCCAATAACACGCCACAGAGCTCGATCTTCAACTGTTCACATTCAACTACTTTGCGTATATTTTCCTACGCTAAAATTGCCCAGTCATGGTCTATGATTTACATGTTTTTTTGTGTTTACCCCAGCGAGCGGAGCTTCTTCGCCCGTCCGCAGCGCGTCGCCCCTGCCGCGCACACGACACGACTCCGACGACGAGTTCAGCGACACCGTTGACGTCACGGTCGTGAGTACCTCTCATACTATTATCTCCCCATCAAACCTAATAACGTTAGTGTTGTTTTCATTCGTAACATCAATGTGTTCTTTTTTTAAACATTCACTTCCGTTTCCAGTGTGTAATTTGAAGTGTCAACGTTTTTTTCGATCTACCCCCTCATGGTGACAGACACATTACTGGGTAATAACGTTTTTTCTTTATTTGGTTATTAACAACTTTCCTTAAAGTTCTTCAGTTGACTTCATTCCGAAAAAATTAAAAATGTTTGACACTATTGAATATATTTCTTTAATAATTTTCTTGAATAAATTTCTTGAAGGATGATTGTTCCTTTACGATTATTATATAAACAATTGATTCTCATGATTGTGTTTTGTCTTGTGACTGTTTTTTTGTTTCTTAAACTGAAGTGTTTGAGTTCGAATCAACCCCAGGACAATTATTTGTATAACGTGTTTGAGTGTTTTTTATGTGTATGGGTGTAAAATGATGTATCCATAAATGTACGTATGTCTAGTTGTCTGTTTTTCTTAGTTCAGTTTGGAATCAGACAGCCGTGTGTGTGTTGCCCTAATACATTACTATCTGTATTTTTTCACTGGTTTAATAAAACTTATTTATAAATATATTTATTAATGCTAATGCGATATAACTTAACATAGTATTCATTGTGCTCATAAACAACAAAGTAACGGTACTCCAAAAATTTTCATTCAAAACATAGTCATTTTTCATCAACATTTATAAATATCGCACTGACGCTCATCTGCACACAAACTGCGCCGGAGTATACATATAATCACCTCTCAGCGAAATGGTTAACGTGTGTGTGTGTGTGTTTGTATGTACACATATTATATATTTTGGAAAATCTAAAACCAAAAATCTACAGTCAAATCATTCAAGCGTCATTAAGAACAATTTTTAACAATATATCATTTGGTTTTACAAACCAATATGCGTTTATTCTTGTTCACAAGTCAACGGTTTTTCGATGTTTCTAGAAAAGACCGTTGGTTTTCTTTGATTTCCGTTAAAATTTGAACAATGGAATTACATTATTTATCTGATTACCCGAACATTTATGAAATTCTATTTTCTTTTTGTCAAACAAGCGTTACACTGGAAAGCTTCTCAGAGCCCTGGCCAAGATCTATTCCCTCACATCGGTAGGTTCAATGTAACGGGACACCAGGCATTCCCATACATTTTGTTGTTACCTTTTTCTCTCTCTCTATAATTCTTTGAACGTACTGTCCAATTGATGTAAGCAACTACTGCAAGTAACCATTTGAAAATTTCCATTAATGTGTCTAAGACTATGTTGTATCTGAAACCCCTGGGTAGCAACCCTGCTGCATCTATTTCTAGCGATGACGGACAGTTACTGATTTCACTGCTGCTGCTACCACAGATTATCTTCCAGTTCAGCTGTCAGAATTCGCAAAACTGACAGCTGGAAACTGTCGCAAATCGTTGATAACCTCATATTTCTGACCTGGAATTCATTTCTTGCATTGTGTTTACGTAGTGTTTACGTAGTAGTCGTTTACATCAGACGAACTGTACGTGTTGGTGGATTAAAAAAATATCTCTCAATTACATCGTGCCAGTGGCGAAGGGTGCTTTTCGAAATCACTAAGGCGTCGCAGAAAAAAATATATTATATATATAGAATACCCAGACTCATGGCCGTGCTATGTATATATACTCAGTATTCATCTATTTATCTTGTCATTTAAATAGTTTATAATAGCACCATAACTGTATGAACACATTCAATTCTTTCATCAAACGCTTTCAGTCTTTAAAAAATATAATAAATAATTTTATGCGCATGTATGTATGTACCTTTCGCCACTGGGTGCCCGCATGAAGTTATGAAAATATATATAGCTTTTTGTGTTAATGTATGTTTGTTTGTACAAGCAATAATAGCTTAATAACACTCCATTCCATCTCCACTCTGCAAGGAATTTCAATTACAAAAATACAAACTTATATGCAATCACCTTAAAAATATTTCAAAATTGTCGTTCTATATCGAATGAAATTATGTTTATTATAAAATAAATAGTAAATTTATATACATGTATAATATTATATTAGTTAAAAACATTAGTTTAATCCAATTTGGCATTATTAGACGTTTACTCAACACAAAAGTAGTTAAAGACTTCGGAACTTAACAATTCTATCACTTAATATATCTGTTTTTAATAATTTCTTTATGTTCACTGATACATAACACCAGAAGTGGATTTTGTATGATTTATTAATTACTCTACGCTCATTTCTTAAGGTAACAGAAAACGCACTGTATTCTTTTTTCGAATGCTTCTCCGTAGTTATAAAATAAATATTTCGTTTTTAAATTCTCAATACGTTTGTGTGAACTTTGTCGTGAGTCGAACAATTAAAATTATTTCAAGGAAGCGACCCAGTGTCAAGGCTTTTGACCGCGGTGTTACTGTTCAAACAAAATAATTGCACGTTCCTTTTATTTTAAACTACATTTATAATTGCTTAAAGTAATGATTTTTTTGCCAGAGAGTACTGGTTGAATTTTTTATCTATGTAGTTAGATACTGTTTCTTCTATTATTTGTTTTGCGACGTGAAACCGGTTTTCAACACCTGGCTTTAATGAATAAAAAAATGGCTACTTCCGATGCTGGTATATGTACAGGTATATACAATGTACATCATTTATTTTCTATGAAATTGTTGTTTTTCTTATGTTCAAATTTGTTAAATGATGTATTCAGTATTGTTATTGTTTTATTATATACCGAATTCTACTTATCGCTTATGTAGTAGTGTACTATAGTTTTTAACATGTATCTTTAAATTTCTCTTTCAACATCTGGATCGATATATCCACCAGATATTTTTTGCTGAGAAATAGTTGATGGTTCAATCCACTTCGGCATTTGGTCTCAATGCTCACATTACTTTCTTTAGGCATGAATTAAAATATAGTAATTAAATTATTAAGTCATTAAAATGTTACTAATAATTCGTTCAGAAACTTGTACCAATAATTAAATAGCTTTCGGAAATATTGTTAGTAAAGTTTTCATTAGCTTTTTATATTCACGATAGTACCTATAAATCCTATAATCTAGCGACGATTCGAAGACAAGCCGACCAGCTGAATAATTAATCTTTTATCAAATTTTTTATGTAAAAAAATGATAATGGTGGGACACAATAATTTATGATAAAATTTTAATCTAGTTCAAAATTTTTTGCTTCGTTCCATTTTACGCACGCGAATGAACACAATGTATGTTCGTAAGTATTTTATAACAGGTTATAATAACAGAGCGTGAGAGGTGAGACTTCATGTTGCTGTGAATACCTACTCTTCGCTTGCATTGTTTATCTTACAAGTACCAGGACAGGTGTAAAATAGTGTCATTTTAATGTCGTTTGTACACGGTATATGGCAACATTCGCAATGACTCGTACATTGATCGTCTATAAAATTATTGTAATAGGTCCGTGAAAGTCAGTTATAATCTATGTGTTATCAATGTTACGTGAAAGACTGTATAGCTCTCGTCACGTATTTTTTGAGCTCTGTATGTTTAATAGTAGCCATGCATTACAATCATTGCTAAGTGGTTTCCAATAAAAAAAAATATTGAACCTCATATTATTTAAAAAAAATACCTTGTTTGCTTAGTCGCTTCGGCTTGGACGGCGTGAGTAAAAAAAAAAATATTTTAGAAGTGTCCGTTTTGACGTTTAATTGTTTGCCAGATAGTTTCATTGCTATGGCAACTGTCCGAAGCGCTTTTCAATATAGGCTCAGTTGTCATAACGAAACAATAATTTTTAGATGTCTTCCCCAACTCGAGATGGTAGCCAATACATAATTCGTTAGGGGAATAGTACCTTTGTATTCTAAACGATAGCTACGCTTTGTATTCTAAACGATAGTTGTGTATCATATAAATGTGTTCATGTATGAATGTATGTATGCACACATTTTAGTTTATTATGGTGTATATTGGAACAGCGAAGCGATTTTCAAATATAAAAACTGTACTTTATGTTGCTTCAATATTTATTTACAGAACGAAACTGAGCCTGAAGTGACCGAGCCGCCCGAGACGCCCCAGGCGCCCGAGGCACAAGCGACGCCCGGGACTCCTGTGACGCCCGCAACGCTTGCGACGCCCGCGCATACCACTCCCCGCTTGAGCAACGGCCACGCCCACCAGATCACGTCGCAGCTCACCCGTGAGTATTACATTGCGATAAATGCACAAAGATGACGTATTATTAAAATGTAATATGTAACTCTAATGTAGATTGAGACACAATGCGAGTGCAAATGACCTCGCTCTCGATTTGTTAGCATTTAATATCGCTTCTTTTTACCATCTCTGTAGACATTGTACTCAGTTGTGGGAAAAAAGTTGGAGGAGAACATATCCTCGTGAATCTTATGCATATTTACCGGTATTAATTGATACTCGTACTTGGGGTATAGTGGATGAAATAAGCGTTTTTAGTGTTCATTACAAATGGTAACAATACTTTGTTTTATTCAAACAAATTTTTTTTTATGTTATTATAAATGTAATAATAATACATGAGTAGAAAGTTGTGGTAATGTGTTTTGTATGTTTTACAACAGATTTGAAGGTGCTGGAGCAGCTGCCGGGCGTGCTGGCGCGGCTCGAGGCCGACGTGGCCGCGCTCCGCAAGGCCGTCGAGGGCGACAGGCGGATATTGGATGTTAGTGGCTGGAGCATTGTTGTTCTATCTTTCTCTCCATCTTTCTCGTTTATCTCCTCTTTGATTTAATTTATTCTGATTCTTTTCGAATAACGTTCTTTTAAAGTTCAATGCTTGCTGTCTTTTGCTTTGCAATATCTTGTTCTAGCATTATTTTTCTAAGAGGTAAAATCGTATGTAATATTAATGAAAATATAAAAATCAATGTATAATTATTGTCTTTATAAAAAAGGCTTTCTTTAAGCAAAAATGCATTTCGAAAATGACCGTATTGAATATTGCAACGATGTAAATTGATTGTGCGTTTATAACATGTAAATGCCAGTACCGAATTAAGATGTTTAATACTGGAGCCGCACCGGCCCACCGGCGCGCTAACCCCGTGTGCTCCCGTGCGCGCAGCAGGCCGTGGCGCGCGGCTGGCGCTGGCCGTGGCAGGAGCTGAGCGCGCCCACGCTGCTGCTGCTGGCGCTGTGGCCCTTCCTCGCCTACCGCCTCGCCGCGCGTCTGCAGCGCGCGCGCTCCGCCTCCTAGGCCGCCGGTACACCACCGCACACACCGTCGCACACACCGTCGCACACACCGTCGCACCGGCTCCCTTACCAACTACCCACACACCACCGACTGCCATACATATCTCTCTCTCCTTACAGACCTCGCCTGCTTTTTCTATGCTCGTTATTCTCTTCGCACACTTGTGTCAACTTCGAAGACGACTAACTCCCTCACCAGGACTCTAAGATCCGCCGACTATCATCCAAATCTCTCATTTTCTCTCTCTTAAATTCTCTTATTCTCTATTTAACCTGAAAAAATCCGGACGCACTTTCTGACGTTAAGTGGTCACTGTTGCCTATGATCATTAATTGTAACAACTGAAATTTGCGAAAACTGACCGAGTCCCGCCGGCTTTGCTCCCTCTCGCTATACCGTTTATATTGAGCTGAATTACTTGCTTATATATGTGACATTGATGCATATATAAACACACTAGTTTTTGCCCGCGGCTTCGCTCACGTTGTTCTGTCACCAAAGTTCGTGAATACAGTTCGCGTATAGCATTTTTATACTCATGATGATAACTTCGAAATTAAATGTTCTCAATTAGGAGATATCTGTTCTACGAATTGAACAATTTTAATGATGTAAAGATAATAAAGTGGCAATAATTAGGTGGCATCTAACCACGAAAATGACAGCTAACCTCAAAAATTAAAATATAAAATAAAAATGACAGAAGAAAATAACTAAAAATATAGAAAAATTGCAAACACCTGAAACTATAGTCAATTGAATTGGTTGGATATTGTCGTGACTGTGAGTAATACAGTGTGACGGTATTACGGTACTAAGGGTTGGAACTTTATTACAGGAATGTTAGATGACGTTGAAGTAGCTAGATTTTGAGATTATTTTAGCAACCAATTTTTTTATCTTTACATGATAAAATTTTTTTTTACTAAAAAGTTTCGCGTGAAAGAGTCATAAACAAACTTACATTCTCATTTATAATATTAGTATGATGACCAACACCTAATACACTGCCTTGTCGAGAATAGGTACACTACCAAAATACAACATTGCATTATTTAAATATATTATGACTTAAACGTTGACACGTTACATAAATAAATATCAGTTGTTATTACCATATTAATATATTTTTTGCAGATTTCCACATCACTCGGCACTTAACAAGAGGCAGTAACATCTCAAGTTTATTGTTAGCCCTCTGCGTATACACTCACAAGGATATTTCAAAAAATATCGATGTCATGTGACGTTCAACAATTTTTTTGTAATATAACAACACTTTCCATTCAAAATGTATCTATAAATATAGCAACACTCCGTTGTAATGTATATATAGGTTTTTATAGAATGTCTATCTATATCTTTGTGCTTCTATAATCTTTTGTTTTTCTCTTATTTAAAACTTCATATGCGATTCCATGACATTTTTTATTTATTTATTTGAATTTCTTTTGTAATTAAATGGTCACAACCATAAAGATATTTTTTGACAGGACAACGATTTTTTATACCTCAAGTCTGTATTTTTTGCAATATAAATAAATACTAATGTTACCCAAAATTTCATTATCACTGAATACTATTGAATTCATCAAACGATTGTCCACTCTACCGCATTCACACTATGAACCATACGACACATAATAAGAACGAACGCGAGTGTTGCCAGCACGTCGAATGGCATGTCATGTGTGTTGCACTACGTAACGTTAAAGATCAACTTTGCGATACGTCATTTTTATAATGAATAAGCGATGTATGTCCCAGGGTGAGGTTAGACGCGTGTAAGATTGTTTTCCTAATGTATGCATTTTTAGCAGCTGGTGTGGTATTTTTTCTACTTAAATTTGTTTGACCATGGTGAATTCTACCGTGGTTAAAAGTCTAGTTGGTTTATTTTATATAATATTGAAGAGCTTCAAGGATTAATTTTATACCATTTTTTAAACAGTTATCTTTAGTGTATTTAAAAGGCTATTTACTTTTGTATAATTTGTCGCATATTTTTTTGTTATAGTTGTGGTTCATACTTTTTCACTGACACACTATATGTAGCACTAATTGTATGGACTCATAGCATTCCGGGTGAAGTGATATTGTATAGGTATGTATTTACATACATTTATGTACGTTTTTGTTAATTATGTTAGGAAATAAAATATTTAGGTGGATGTGAATTATAAAATGGATTTTTTTATT
>DWEC01003162.1:0-10877 GCA_018245735.1 Microceris miodesmiata
GCAAAACAAAGTATCACCTTTTTCTTTACAGTAACAGTATGATAATATTAAAGAGATATTGTTAATGATGAAATCTGCGTAGTTTTATTCATGAACCTATTCCTTACGATAATGGCGTTCTCATTAACTGTTGAGGAAATGAACCGACTATGTGTGCGCTAAAAACGGTTCGCATATATAAAAAACTAAGAAAGAGATAATCTGAAAACTTCTTAGAAAAAAGTTATTTGCGCGCCAAAACGAACAAACGGCATATCGTCTTGTATATAGCTACAAATTTAAATAACCACTAACCTCATCGACCTTTAAACTCTAGCGTTTTCATTTCAATAATAATATGAACTGATAGTATCTTGTAAGTTTGACCTCCGCGTGATGTATTAGTTAATATACATATGTGCAAAACATAAAATGCGTGATTTTCATATCTACGTACGACCAATATCACTATTTTTTAAAGATTTGTATCTTTTTATTTATACCTGAGTGCAATTAAAAAGTAAAAAACGCACATCGAATAACATTTTATTTTTCTAAGCCTTTTACAGTGTATCTACACACATGTTATGTATCAAATTTATAAAAATAGAACTAATTTAATAAACATTGTATACGACAATTACATCCAAATACATTGTTGCTTTACAACTTATTTACACGCTGTTGAAGATAAAATACAATTTTTAAAATGTGAATTCAAATTATCGGTTAATGACATTGTTATTTTTAATGAAATTTTCCTGTTGCTAGCGCAATATAAACATTTTTCCAATTTCAGTTGCACAATTTTGTAACAATTCAATTTCAGTTAAAGATCTTTATAAAAACACCCCTAGTAATAAATCTACCAATTTAATATAAGGGGTACAAATAACTATAATTAGACATAACATAGTTAAATACGCGGAAAGTTGTGGTCATTGCATCGCAATACAGGATACGTTGGACTATGACGTACGAGTTGTATGTAATTAACTCAGTGTGGACTATACTCACTGTACTGATAAAATGATATTGTGGTCGGCCTGGACCTCTTTAGCCTTTGTTTACTTCAATAAATTTGTAGCAACGACCCTTTTTGCTACAAATTTATTGGCAAATGAAGTTTTACACATTAAAAATAACATTGTTATGGTATTAAATGTAAGACGTTACTAATATTACATCTTTCACTATTAACTCTAAGTAATATTGAACATAAAACCTTTAATATTGTTCTGTTAAAAAATAACGATAATTTCATGACTAGTTTTGCATACTGAGCATTGATTCAATGTTTCTCTTTGAATATAATATAAGCGCAGTCAATAAATTAAATCACTCTAGTTATCGTTTTACAGATTAAAGAGCATAAATGAATATTTCTAATTGAAAATAGACACGCAATTCTAAAGGTTTATTGATATATCCTTACTAATCGATATACGTCAGTAGTATTTTCGCGCCATATTTTAAGTCGGAAATTTGTTTATCGTCTTCAGTAACAATTTGAAGACAAAAATCCTTGCAAGCCTATTAAGCCTCGAACTAATTTAATAGATTATGACAGATGTGAACAATTTTTAACATCTGCGAACAAAGAAAACGTGACGGTAGCGAAATTGTAATGTACGCGTATTACGAGAGTTGCTTGAAACAAATTTGAGGTACATGTTTGAAATAAGTCCGAAAAGAATACATTTAAATAACAAACATTATAACATAACGAGAATAGCTTCCAATTTGATATCTCTGCAAAACTCCAGCACAACTCGAAAGCAGGTTCCTTCGGAATGTTACGTGTTAGCGAAATTTAAAAGCCCGTTCGGTGCGTATAAGTTACTAACGACAAAACTGGGTGCAGTATCATTAGGCGAACCTCTTAATGTTTTAAACGTTTTTTTCAAAATACATTAAATTGACTTGACAGATTTTCAAAACATGATTTTAATCGCAATGATTTTTTTTCTTAGACCGAACACTTATTTTGTCTTTATGAAATCGATAGCATGTTATAGCATAATAACATACTATCCAATTGTACGTTAGTATATAATATGCTTTTTGATAATTTTGAACATGGAATATTAACTGAAAGAAATCAATGCGATCAATCAATTCATAATCGATTAATTTCGAATACGGACGAATAATTTGTAAATTTACCGTATACATGAAAGTGGCTGTTGAGAAGTTTTCGAAATCTTTCTTTATGAAAAAATACCTTTCAAAATACCTTTCTTTAGGAAAAAATACAATTTAACACTATATAGTTAATTATAATAGGTTTAGAACATATAATCGACCCATTATATTTCCACTGTTGGAATATGGGTCTTCTCCCATATTGAGAGGGTTAAGGCCATAGTCCGCCACGCTAACCAAGTACGGCTTGGCAGACTTCACACACCTTAGAAAATATATATTTATAAAAGGTTTTGTTTAAATAATAAACCAGTGAAATGAAATTAAACTGAACCTTTCATATGATTGACTGTGGTCAGGCAAATAATAAGGTAAATTGGAAGCAAATTACAAATTTCAAAAATTAAAAATATGTCTGAATATGGCCAGATGATAAAACAGATATTTATTGAAAACATCTGATTATAACTGCAATTGTGTAATTATAATGATAAGACTAATACAAAATATTTCGCCCGTATCATTACTGCCTTCATTGACTGCCTCGTTCGTCGAGTGGTTGTAAGTTCAAATCCCGGATTGGGTACTATTGGATTTTTCTAATTTAGAATTTCTAGTAGTGACTCGGAGTCTGGATATGTGCCCGGTGTATGGCAATAGGCTCACAACCTATTCCATTGTGGAACTTAACTGGTGAAACGTAGGCATGTACTACACTCCTCTGCCTACCCATTCTGGGAGTACAGGCGTGATGTTACGTGTCATTAGTACTACTATCTACTTTGAAGTTTCATTCGAGTCAAGACAGACACTGGGTAGTGATGGAATCTGAATAAAAATCTCTGATAAAATCGAATATAAATAGATCAATGTTTTTACGCATCAGACAAGAAGCTTAGGCATTCTCGCTAATACAACATATGAAAAAAAAGTTTGGATAAAAAAGACCTGAGTCAGAGAGAATCAGGACCTCAGACTGAATATGCTTCAATGTTCTAGACTTTCATTAACGTATTATTAAAGTAGCAATAGACTGTAAATGAACCGCACATTGTATTATGAGAATTTAAAATTAAAAATAAATTAAAAATGCTGAAACGTTTTGGCATAAAAGATATACATTTTAAGAGAGCTATATGAAGATCAAGCCGGCAATGATAAAAACTACAATAATTATACATCAAAAACATGACATCTTAATTTTTATGACTCATTAATTTTCTATATTCTAATGGTACATTTATAAGTTTTAATTTATAATATACAAAGGTATTATGTACTTAAATTAATATACATGGTTTTCGCACGATCGTAATAAATGTCAGTTGTTTCCCGCTTAATTAGGAAATTGCAAGCCAAAAATAAATTAAGTTTGATATTTATGAAACAAGTATGTTTTAGAAAAAGAACGACCTCGAATCTCCGTTTTTAACACAATTTTTACCTATCTTTTGTGTATTACCTATTTTGGCCTAAATATTTTTTGACATCTTTGTACTTGAATGAAAAATGGCCATTATTTATATTTGTCTCCAAAATTGTACAAAAATATAAGTTCAACAATTATGAATAAAACCAAGACATAATTTTAAAACAAAAATGGGTTGAACTTATTAGGACATATAGGACATATTGTCATGTTTCGTTTTAAAGGTGATTTTCTACAGAGACTTTACTACTATCAGTAGAGATAATATTATAATCTTTCAGTAATAAATATGTGTTTCTTATGTCATCGGCAAATGATAATGTACTCAAATTTTATCTACCACAAAATCACATATCATTGAAATATTGCAATTAATAAAATTTAAAGGCAAGACGACTATGTTTACAATAATACTTGGTGGGATAAGTAGTCTAAATATTGTAAAAACAATTAAAACTGTATAAGGTCATCATTTGAATCACTTTTTGTGTTCTCTTTACCATCATTAGCATTACTTTCTAAATTTCTCGGAACACTTTCTGCGGGTCTTGGTGATACCTTTCTTCTCGGTGGTACTGGTGTAACATCAAATAGATCAGGTATTGCTAAAAAATTTTCGTTGTCTTTAGGTATTTTAGAGTCTTTGAGGGCATCAGCCCGCTTGCTACCAGGTGAGAGCTTATTTCTGACCGGAGGGCTGGGCGCCGCACGGGAGTAGGCTGGCCGATTGTCAAAGATCGATGTATCAATTGGATTCATGCTTGTTGTAAAGAATGCTGATGTCTTACTCTTCTCTAATGTAAACTTCTCTTCCTCTCCTTTAGTCTCAACTTGCTTATGGTCCTCAGTATAGAAGGTTGTCTTTTTAGTATAATTTCTCTGTATATGCTTGTATGTTTGAACATCAGATTTGCTTCTCTCCAGTGTAAACGCACCATTTGTGTGCAGGTGACAACTGAAGGAACTTGTGTTGACCGTACAAGCTGGTACAGTGGAGAATGGTATTGCAGGTGCCCATAGACAAGCCCCTTCATTTCTTGGCACCATTAACAAGGGATCCTAGGAATTAATGTCATTGAATTTAAAATTTTGTTTCCTACTTTCTATTTAAGATATATCTATCTTTTGGTAAAAGAACAAAATTTAAAATGATTTAAGATTGTTCAAATGAAAAAAAATTATTATTCTGGTTTAATCAAAGCGGAGTATTGACATATCCTCTCTCTCCCAATGTTTATTACATACTTGAATCCCAAATATATGAAAGTGTGTACTGCTCACCTTTCCAGTTATGGAATAAATTTTAGACTGAAGAGTATGCAGTTTGTTTCTTAGGTATTCATAAGAACATTCTCTGAGCTTCATCACCCATTGCACAACATTGTCCTCAGACCGTGCAGCAAATACATGTTGCTTTTCAGGTTCATCTCTGGAATAAAATAGATTAGAAATTAATAGTATTAATAAAATATATTCTTTCTATTTAGTAATGGCTATTAACAGTGCTGACTAAGCAAAATGCTCAAATATTGTATATGTATACAGTGAATTTTGAAGCAAACATATATCAAGAAAACAAAACCAACAATTAGAATTAGTACAAAAGAAAACAACAAAAAAAAAACAAAAAAGGCTTACATAAAAGATATAGAAAATGAGAAAGATATATTTTGGCCATGCTCCATTTGTATCGACGAGTTTTCCATAACAAATATCCCCGCTGGGTTTTTTGTATCAAATTTACCCATTTCGCTAATTTTAAAATAGAACAAGTAATTGTTTATGAGACGAAACCATCTCTCCTTGAATACTGTAAGAAACAAACATTTATGAAGCACTGAACTATAAAAGGTACCTAATAAAACAATGGTTTTTATGAGGTTTGATTGCATTTACAGTGACGAACATGAAATATATAATCTCTTATTTTATCATTTGATTTTCTTTTAACTGCATAAGTGATTGAAAGTCGAGATATAAATTTCCAGATATAAATTATATGTTATACACCATAAGTCTAATACATTGAAATCTTCATACAATGAAATAGATTGCCTATCTGCTATATGCTAATATATGCACCACAGAAAACATGAATATTGCAGTGTATGCAATATATAGGACACCTCACACCATAAATGATACATAGCTCAGATACAATAAAGAGCAAAACAATATACTATTGTTTCGATTTAAGCAGTTTAGATAGACGATTATTGAGAAACTATTCACAGCTGCCATGCATTGATGTGCTGGTATATTGGATATTGCTACTGAACCATCTAAATTATGCTCCAGTTGTTAAATACTGGGTGAGATATATGCCCAGTAGTGGAATACCAAAAAACAAGAATTGTAGTACACTTTACACAGAATTAGAAATATGATTTTGTGGTTTTATTGAATTGGAAATGGCACATTTATTAATGATTAAGACACAATTATTACTAATATAATTAATGGGTTTATTTACCCTGAAATGTGACTCAGTGGGATGTTATTGGGTAATAATAAACCATTTAAGGTCATGAAAAAAAACAAAAGCAATGAATATTTTGTAAATTTTAAGGGGTTATTTTATTCAATATAATTTATAATAACATTATTACAACTAAGGTTAATCCTTATACATAATAGAAATTATATGTACAGTAGAAGTTAATGTTCTGTATATGAATAATAATAATAAGAACCATACCTGCTTGATTTCGATAACTGCCATTCGAAATCTTTTTATAATTCAGCCTTCCTTCCATTACACAGGGTTGATCGCTCAACAGAGCTAGCTCTCGTATGTTGCATTTCATTTGTATGACTTGCAGGGAACAATGCGACAATATATTTATTTATAAACACAGTACGCAGAAAGATCACAGAAAATGATGCATCTTCTATTGACAGTAACACAAACGAAACAACATGAATAACATCTTGAATCTATGCCGCCTATAATGTTGTCTATCTATAAAATCACCTACCGGTTAGCTTATTAAGTTAACGTAGCTCGTAAAGTCTTAATCTTAGTATTTATTATTATTGTCAGCTTTTAACTCTAATGAATGAACTCAATATGTCTTATCCTACAACTATGACAAGTATGACAACTAATGAATTACGACATTGACATTGAGCTGTCAATTTGTGTTCTACTTGTAGCCTCAATGTTACATACAACCTCCAAGCGATGAAAATATGGTGGAGCCTACATTACAAAAAGTTACTCTCTGCTAAAAATGTTAGATTTAGTTCTTCATTTCTTATCATCATAAAGTCGCATTCAAATTTTTGGACCTGAATCACCTATTTTAACTATTTTGTACACATTCAACAAAAAATAACAGTAATTCGCAATAAATTCATAAGAATGGTATTATTTGTTAAGACTCAGGAACGATGATTGACTATTGCGTCTATTATCAACATAATATCTGGTATCTTAATTAAACTCCATGGCATTATCATATGCCCGATTTCTTGCCGACCGTAAACTGAAAGTATGATTTTAGGCGCAGGCCAAGTTCTGGTATAATATAGCTTCTTTGTGTGAAGACGGGTCTACGGTATATTGTAATATGCAAAGCAGTGCATCATTATCAAGTTCAGTTGCTTTTATTAAAAAAAAATTAACGGAAAAATAAAAGAAATATTACATAATTACTCATTTATTTTTAACTTTTAGTACAAAATAAAACTAGTACACAGGGATACATCTCAAACCTAGCATTTGCAATGTTGAACAGTCCGAGGCTTACGACAATAAGTCTTCTCATTTGTACTATTTTAGACACTAACGTCACACTGATTAGCTCACTTCCCCATAAAAATAAAAAGTTAGTCAAAACTGAATAATGTAATCACTCTTCGAGTCAATCCGGTCACGCTACATTTAAACGCCAATTTAAAACTACCTTACTACAATACTTCAAACGAGTTTAGCTTACTTATTACACTAGTACATAATTTTGAGGTTTGGAGCGGCATTGGTGAATTTTTCAGGCACAATCAAACCAGTGCACTCCCATGTTTATAATACACAGAACGACATTACAATTAAGACTCCTTTACAAGAGCAACATGATCCTCATTTTTTTTAATCTGAATTTCTCATTTTTTTCCTTTTAAGTTGGTACACACACAATTCAATGTGATTTGTTAGCAATCTAATAAATTGCAAAGTAATAGTTGTATGGAAGTTGTTTTCTTTATAAAGCTATTATTATGCATAATATATTCCACTGTAGTTTAATGCACCAATCAATACTCAGCAGTATTTGAGATAGGTGGACCATTAAACAACAGTGTATGGCCTGGTAGCATGATAGAAAAAAATAGGTACCAAAAATAGACCCATGTGTTACCCCAACAAACATCTGCTAATTCATTGTAATCAATGTGAAAACATTTATTTGGAAGTAATATCAAAGAAACCGCTATTGTTAATGTATGAATGGAGCTGATAAAGGATTAATAAAATTAATAAAGTCACATAAAAACTTGTAAAATTCGTCAGTATCTTAAAATTTGTTGACTTTTCCTCTCTGTCGTATATGTATTATAAACATCATATCATTTCAATACCATTCTCTGAACGCAACATTTTTCGATCTCAAATTGTTACCATTGCTCATTTTTATTTTTTTTTTTATTTTTACATTATATTACACCCATTCTTAATATTTCATGTCAATTCTTATCTACATTTTTTATATTAGTGCACCAAAATGGATATGGACATTTCTAATTTTATCATATAAGTAACATCAAAAGGACGAAAATTAAAAACATGATTGTATATATAAACAACGCTAATATAATAAAATAAAAACGCACATCAAATCACATAAAAATGCCCATACCCTAAAAATTCGAAGTAAAAAACCACTTCAAGTATCCACATACAATTACCCCACAGGTAATTCGCTACTCTTACAACAACTTTTCGGGAAGGTTCTCTAGCGATTCGCTATAAAATGATTAGAAACACTTAGATAAAATTAAATCAATATATAAAAATTTAACGATCATAATTTTGGGTATATACTAATAGGTTTATAAATTAAATTTAAAAAAAACGGCATTTTATAAATGGACCAATTATATTGAAAGGAAGGAACCACACAAAAATTAGAATTCGTGAAATCAACTGGACATTAAAATTACCTTTTTATTAGATTATAAAAATATAAAAGAAAAAGACACAATTCACCTATGAAACTCATTCTACAAAGATCTCCTTATAATAAGATAAGGTAAGCCTTATTCCTAAAAGGCGGATAATCTTCGTGAGCGAATGTATTAACTAAGATTACTGCAAATTTTTCGTTTATAAAAATCAGTTGTCCCTTACACAAAAGTGTTCATTACTTTACATATAACATAGATGTGGTGATTCAATTGAAAAATTTTTCAAGATAATAACCCTGTCATTATATTTTTCTCTGTACATGGTGGATTGAAAGATAATTGTACTGTTAAGAAAACAACGGAAAAATGAAATTAATAGACATTATTGTGTTAAATTACATCAAAGTACAATGTCAGATTTCAAAATTATTCAAGAATATCAAAAGTTTGTTAATCAATTGTTTTAGTAATAAAATAAGCTATATAACAAAATTCAAACATCCAATTCTGCCAGACCTTCATATTATTAATTATTTTTACCATTAAATACAACTCGATTTAATATTATTATTATATCATCACACCAGGTCTCTTACGGAGTAGGCAGAGAGTACAGAGTGCCAAACATCTCTATGTATGTAGACCTGTCTTCATTTTATACACTTCACTCATTTGATAAACCTAAAAATTAAAATTTAAAAATTGCAAAAATATTGCAGGATGGTTTTACACTGATCTGGCAAATTACATTATATAAAGTGCAAGTCTTTTGAAATTTATTGCTTAATGTAATTGAATAGCATAATTGAACACAAACGTAAACATGCGAGTTTATTTAAATTCACCATTAAACACCAATACACGCTATAAGTTGCTAGCCACACACTTTAATGTGCTGAAATTTTGGCACCATTTTTTAAAATATAAAATCACTTGCGGCTGCGAGAAAATTACTAATAATAAGACAAAAGTCCTATCACCGAGTCGTATAAAAATTGTATATTTTGTTCGCCCCTTCACCTACTCTACAACTTTGAAGTATGATAACAATAAATACGTCCCACGAGCCCGTATCGCTTTGGTATTATGCAACATCACAACATTCACTAAGACACTGCGTTATTTTGAGTATTTTTTTTTATTCACTTCGTTATTTTTATTTTAAAACTATTTAACACGGTAGACATGAAAACAAATCTACATTAATATAGTCCTGGTAGTAAGCAATGGTGTTTAGCCGTCGTTTATTTTTTTATAACACAATACGAACTCGAGAGACGTTTATTCGAATTGTATGAAAATAGTGTCTTTATTTAGCTGTAATATCACATTATTCAAAAATGGATTCTTTGTAGCATTAAATTGCTATTTCCGCGTGATTTTCGCCTGTCGATGTAAGCTTAGAACTATCTTGGTATCATTAAAAATATTACTGTACGAATTTGACCGCTTCTTACACTCTACCCATAGATCACTAGATTTTGCCGCATCTATGCAGTCGCTAAACGTTTGAAATTAAGAACTGCTATTACGGGAACTCTAGGTTGAGTTCCCCCTTTAACCTATCCGACTGCATAATAGTCATCGAATATACTAAATTGACCTTTGATAGCTATAAATACATCATTATTACAATATATGTTATATTTACAATTTCATTTCATGCACGCCACGCTCGTAGATTACCCAAAGAAATGATTGACATTATTCAGAATGAGCTCTCCATAACATCAAAAACAAAACACATAAAACAACAAACATTCATCGAACGACCTGTGTAAGAACGGACCGCTGCACGGCTACCGAATCATGTAGTCCGGACTCTAAGACCTAAATGAACACATGAATACAATCCGTCGCGGCGCGATCGGCTCCGGAGCGTCCCGACTGAACGGCGATATACGACCTAACGTTAAATAATTACAAATCTTAAAACGTAAAATAAACTCATCAATATACATAATTACATTATATATTCGAAATAAAATTAACAAATAAAATCGAGGAGCGACGGGCGGGCGGAGGCGTCGACTATTTACAGGTCCGGAAGCGGGCCGTGCGCGAAGCGGCACTCGGCGCAGCGCTACATGGCCGGCCGCTCCCACTCGACGGGCGGCGGCGCGGCGCCCCACGCGCCCCAGCGCTCGCGGCGGAAGAAGCGCTTCTTGAAGTGCGCGGCCAGCGGCGACGGCGAGCGCGC
>DWEC01003163.1:0-10876 GCA_018245735.1 Microceris miodesmiata
AATATCCTCTTGAAATCCAACCATTTTAATGCTACGAGGAAGTGCTTATTGGACTTCCTCTTGTGTCACTTCAAAAAGAAGCTGATTCAAGTTCCATATGAATGAGTAATTTTTAGAAAGTCATGGTCGTTAATGCCAGAATGATTTTACAAATTTTATTTGTGTTTGAAATAGTATATTAATCATCTGTCAAACTAGCAAGTGCTGAAAAGTGTGCTTCAAATTCGGTATGGAGATAATTTAGACACTTTGGGTTTCTGGTTCAATGGAACACCTTTTTGAACCCCTAAAAGTGAAATGGGGGTTGAAAATAACGGATTATATTAATGTTTTCTGTATCTGATAACATGTGGTTGACGAACATTGGTCCTTGTGGCAAGTTCCCTGCCTGTCAAACCCCTTCGCCTTCTCTAATACTATTCTTATTAGTTCCGTAGTAGAGATTTTTTGGGGAACAACTGAGGAACAAATCTTTCCTCTACTTTTGAATCTACCAGTTTATCTATTTTCCTCGGAGAGAATAAATATCTCTGACTGCCTCGATGGTCGAGTAGTACGAATAGCAAGCGCGACTACCGATCAGGGGTCCTGGGTTCAAATCCGTAGTCGGGTACTATTGCATTTTTCTAATTTTGAGTTTGGGTCTGTGCCCGGTGTATGGCAATTGGCTCACCACCTATTCCATGAGACGTAAACGTAACTGGTGAAACGTTGGGAGTGTACTATACTCCTCTGCCTACCTCGTCGGGGAGTACACGCGTTATGTCACGTTGCTACGACAATATATGTCAAGGTAGCAGACGTCAATCTAAATACTGGAGTCTCGGAGAGGGACGTACAATCCATTCAGACCAATATCGCGCAACATTTTCTGAAGTTTTGCGACCTTGGAACTTAATATTTTCACTCGATTCATCGCATGGTTACAAAGATCAACAAACTCTCATCTCATTGCCACTGCAATCTCGTCGCCGGTTTTAATGCAACTTTCGTAGTTTCGAATGCGTCATCCAATGACCAGACAGAATGGCGTATTCGTTAGGCTGTTGCGAACTGCACGATTTTTTATTGCAAGCATATTTTTTCTCTGATCTTTAACTATATCTGCTGTCTTGTGGGAGTCTTAACTCCCATAAGATTTCATAGTGAGTTGTCAAATTGACAATTGTAACCAAGGTCTCATAAGTTTTACCTGGAACCATTTCCATTGGGGTTGGAATGCCGAATGCCGAGTACTGTTACTTTACAACAGGTGTACAGAGGCTCTATTTCTTCCGTCAATTTAACTCGATTCAAGAGCCCTGCATTCAAGTTACAAGTTTTTTTACCTCATAGTCTCATTAGCCTCCCGCGGTCGACTTACCTTACGGAAGTGATGACATCACCTGGGTGCTTCCTAACAACCTCTATATGATACGCTCGTTTCTTAGAAATACTATTACTACATTGTTATAATCATAGTCATGTTTGCGATTTATATAAAATGCATGATGGTTGTGCAATGCATGAGTTGTTGTGAGTAAATCGTTTTTGTTTGTGTGAGTCCTAGTATAAATCGTTATGATCAGTACTCTAAACATATAAGTTAAAATGTATGTCATTAAAATGATCATCCAGAATGGCAATATTATTATTAGGTACTGGATAGTAATCGCTCTGTTTGCCCGTTGTTTGTCCGCCTATAAACTGCTTGACCGATTTTGTTGACATTTTCTATAGCGATACCTCGGAATCGGAATAAGGATACAGGCTACATAGAATGCTTTTCGTAATTAACTCCTAAAAGTGGGAAATAACAGATGAAAAATTGATTGATATTTATTTTTGATTTGTTCACAACTAACTTCGTGGTTAAGACGAGTGGTACATGTATGTATTTTTGTAGAAACAATAATATTTTTTTTGTTATATACACTGTACACAATTCAATGGTACAGTATTAAAAGTGAAGCCCATTATTAATATTATTATTTACAACTAACATGCACGACGTAGTCGGTACACGATCTTATTAATCGATATTTACATAGGAAAATATAATATCAAAACAATTGTAAATTGTAAGCAAACCTTGTTTTAAAAACTGTTAGAATTTGTATGGGTCTGGCAATATAATATCCTAGATAGTATGGTTATCGTAAGTAAGTAACCCGACCCAATAGATGTTCCTAAATGTTTCCTGAAATTTAAATAGTACATCACAATGAAGTGGATAAATTTTAAAATATTAAGATAGATCCAGACATCTGGCTTGAGGTTTTTTGTAATTGAAACATTGAGAACGATATAGTTTTATTTTGTAATAATCTTAATAATGCCTCTTTTCAGTAAGTAACTTGAAATCTTTCATAATTTCTAGGTGCACGTAGTTTTCGGTGGCGCGGCGCGCGTGTCCTGCGCGGTGGCGCCGCCCTCACCGCGCCGCGCTCGCGCCGCTCTCTCCGGAGCGCCCGCCGACACCGATCCGCCCGCGCCGCCCCACATCCTCATCGTACGCGATTACCCCTCCGCAAACCAACCTCTTCCTGCACCACCAGCACAGCCCTCCAGCTCACAAATCAATTTTCAGGGACCCCGACCTCCGCTACCGATAGACTACCGCGGAGTTCCAAAGCTTCCGTTACCAGAGCAGTGGCTCCACAAACGACCTTTCGAATACAAGTACGCTGCGATCCCACGTCCTCTAGCTCAAATAGTTGGTGCAGATTTAGGCGCGGATCTTTCGAGGGAATCCCGCGCGAAGAAGTATAGTGCAACGCGATCGCCATCATTAGAAAAAGACGATAAGTCTCCATTCGTAACTAGCGCGAAGTCAGATAGATCAGACGTTTTCGGGTTCGATCCAGAAGCAGTGAAAAAGCTAGCCGAAGATAATTTGGAGAAGCAGGAAATGGGAGAAAAAGCGCCGACGTCCCACAGGGATGTCGACGGCCAAGATGCTTCACCAGGTAATCTTAGAAGGTTTCGCTCGGTGAGCACCAGACTAAATCTGTGTAGTGTCAACGAAAATCGTTACATTGAAGGTCAATCAGAACGATTAGAAATGCAGAATTCTCCAAGAGTTCTTGAATGTAGTTCAGCTAAAGAGAAGTCTTCCGCAACTAAATTCGACTTCTCGCCTAAAATTTTAGCGGATAACATTAGCTCGCCGCGATTTTTTACCCCACCTGAGATGGCTTCACCGATGTTCTTTACAGAGCCGTCACCAAAATCGGTTTACTACGACAGTGTAAGGTCTCCTAAATTCTTTCCCGAAACACCGCGTGATGCAGAACTCCCTCAGTCACCTAGAGCTTTGGGCGATCATTTAAATAGAGCTAACGGTTTATCTGATAAGCCCACCTCTAAACCTAGTTCACCAAGAGTACTTAGTGCTCGACCTAGCCCTAAGGTTCATAGTTGTAATAAAGAGAATTACTTCACTTTCGAACATGTAAATGCTGGCGATGAAGGTGCAGTGCGAGTGTCACCTAAACCCAGAAGATATGGAGGAAGAAATTCTATTGAAAAAGATAGATTTACTCCGCCCGCGGACAAAGAGATTAAAAAGTATAGAGGGCACCATAGTTTTGATATGAATTACAAGACTGTAGAGTTGAATATATCGAAGCGTGATGATAACAAAGAGACTGAGGCTGGGACTAACATAGAGGTAATAGAGAAGGATGTAGTCGATTGCTGTGCCAAAGTAGATTCGTTACAAATAAAACAGAATGAAGTCGAAAAAACCAACGAGCTGACGCCGAGCCATTCGAACTCGGCCCAAGCGAGACGACAGAGGCTAAAATCGATATCTCTCGACTCCGATAATGCCAAAATAATCGAACAAAACTTAGGTTTACCAATAGCGAAGCAGATGAAAGATCAAATGAACGAAGCCTACAAGAATCAAGATATTAGTACGTCGTTTGAAAGTATGGAAAGGCACCCGAAATCGCCGTCGAAAGAGCGGCCAATGTTCAAATTTGACATAGAAGAAAAAGCAAAGGCTAATGAGGAAGAACCAAAATCTCCAGATCTTAAGCAAAAGAAAGGTCTTCGACAAAGTGCTACACAGTCTTTCCTGGATATGCCGAGATTTTCACCGAAAGAGTTTGAAATTACAGTTACATCAGAGGAAGGAGACACGACAGCAGCAGAATTGCAAACCAAACGTAAAGGAAAGAATTTACGAAATCTGACCATAGATTTAACTAAACGAGATAGTGATTTAGAGAAGGAACTCTTAGAATTTGAGAAATTATACACAAACGCCGAAGAAAAGAAAGTAAAGACTCCTACGTTAAAGGTAAAAGCCACATCGTTGGATTCTTCTGAAACAGTTAATTTGTCATTACCACAGAAAAAGTCATTAGATGTTCCACAAAATTCTATATCAGTACCCAATACGCCGAAAAGGCAATTGAAACGAATTTTAGCTCAGAAGAATATAAAACATGATTTTGCTGGAGGTAAAGTTGGATACAACTCCATCCAATGCTCGGCTGAGCAACGGCGTTTTTATATGAAGGGCCAAGATAGTGGGATTTTCTTGAGGGAAAATCATGCTAGCCTCATGCTCTACCAACCGGGACCCTCTCGTATGGGTTCTAGAACAATGGGTTCTTTCGACGAAAACATGGCCGATTTTGCGGAAAATACACCAGAAATTAACATTTTAGGAGCGGATAGCCGGCCTACTGTTCATCTAGAATCCGGTCAGACTTTAGGCGCTAACCTGTTGAATTACAAGCAAAACTTAAGCGTATCAAGTACAAACCTTAAAACTCTTCCTGAAGGTGTCCCTTCCGATGACTTTGAACCTAGCGCTGAAGATGAAAAGTTGGTCAAAAAATTGCACAGGCGAAATTCGAATCAAAGTTTAATGCTAAGCACTCACAGCTTGCAGGGATCAAATTGTTCCCTCAGCAGTGCTGGCGCGTCATGCCATAACTTAGCGACAGTACGAACGAGTATATCTAATTTCAGTTTGAATTCGGATAACAGGCAAAAGATGCTTGCTTTAGAAAGAAGAGATTCTAATGCATCCTTAGTAGCACCTGATCATTTGACCCCTACAACACGGGTTATATGCTCTTCTAATTCAAATTTATCAGGTGAAGGATCTAAGAACTGTTTGCTACAGCGTCGAGGGTCAAACAACAGCTTAACATTAAATATCCTAACAACGAATAACCTTAGTAGACATTCTAGTAACAGTTCTTTAAACAAAGAAGGAAAACTTGGCCAGAAGAAGGGTCTGTTGGAACGTAGAAGTTCAAATACCTCCTTGACTTTGAACATCAATACTTCAAACCCTCAACTGTCTACAAATAGAGGGTTAAGTATATCTAACTATAATCTTAACGGATCGACTTGCAATTTGAGCAGATATAACAGTAATCATAGTATAGATAATGCTGAACCGCGAGCAAAGGGCATTTTAGAAAGGCGAAGTTCAAACACCTCTTTAACATTAAATATACAGCCACAGGAGCCTAGAGACATAGAAATTGATGAGACGCTAATGGATACCAATATAAAGGATCTTCCTCATAGAGATAAGCATAGAAAGTCCCTCAGTACAGAGAATTTAATTCCGAAGTCGTACAAGAACCGAATGAGGTTGCATTCATCGGAAAAGGGTATCGGTTTTGGATCTCATGACAATTTGTGGTCGTCATCTTTCACGACAGAACAAGAGTATCCGCAAAACTTGACATACGTCTGTGGGGATCAGGAGAATGAGATTATTTACGCGTTCGGTCGTCAGGAGGATCCTAACTTCCAGCATGGTTTTGTCCGTAACATTACGACAAAGCCCCTAAGTCCACAAAGTACGTCCGAAGATTTTCGTCTGTACCTTGCAAATATGCAGCATCTTCAGAATGCATCCAGCGTGCTCACACGACAGCAGTTAAAAGACTTGAACGATGTTTTCCAAAATGGGTATTCGAAAGTGAAATGTCACAGTTCATCCGAAGGTCAACATTGCTGCTCGGGCCGTGTTGGCGATTCTGATATTTCTAAAGAAAATCCACAAATGGCGATACCAGATCCTGTAGCTACGCAACCATGTTCCGAATACCAGAAAATGTTATTAAGGAATCTGCACCAGGAATTCTGGGATATGCCAACGAATTTCCAAGAAAAACCGATAGTTTCGGGATCGCATCCGAAGAATAGATACAAAACTATACTCCCTAATGAGCATTCGAGGTTTATTTTGCGAGCGGAAGCTGGAGCAACCACCGAGGGATACGTTAATGCCAATTTCATAAAGGTTAGTATTATTTTATTTTATTTCATATAAGAAGTCAGCTAAAGATTTCCTGATGATGTAATGAAATGTTTAACATGTCATTTATGTGGATTAGAATAAATAGATAAATGTTTATCAGTAAACATACTACAATAATTGAAATATTTTTTATTAGGATTGTTCACTGCAACCGATTAACATTCTACTGTTAGAGATGGGTTGTTTTCTTTCCAATTAATAGCACTGTTAACTTATTCCACTGTAATGGTTGTGTGAAACATCGTACCACTTTCTGCAAATTTCATCCCAAAGATATTGTTACGTATAGGTACGTAGATTGGCGGCTGGAAACGATGCAATGTACTCGCAGAGGATGACGGATAAAAGTTGCTTCCAGAATCCACAAACTATTTATTCTATCTATAGGCAATACATAACGAACAGCGAAGTTTCGAGATCTATCGGCCGTAACAATATTATCTGACTCGTAAAAGTCATATGAATTGGCGAGTTAAGAAGTCTCATAACTCTCTGGTCATTTATATAATTGTGTCATTGCATTTGTCGTCCAACATAATATGGTATGAAATAAATGTAATTAAAAAGACTATGATACTTTTTTTACGTTCCAGGGGCATGAGTATACTAGGAACTGTTATATCGCGACTCAAGGACCGCTCCAGAACACCATTTACGACTTTTGGCTGATGGTTCATCAAAACAATTTAGATTACCGCGCGCAAAGACCAGACGCCGATTCCTCGGCGCAGGGCATCCAGAAAATAGTTATGCTCACCAATTTCATTGAAAACAACCGACAAAAATGCGAGAAATACTTCCCGTTGGAGATCAACGAGGAAATAATAATCCGAAGCCCCGATATATCAGAAACCAACGTACTTCCGGAAGATGACACTTCAAGGAACCGTTTCGTGATCAAAAATAACGGAATGATCAAGAAATCCGGTTACACAATTCGCAAACTGGACGTCAGTTACCATATTGTGACCGGCTGTGGAGTGGGCAGTGACGGCAGTACTTTGACGGTGTACCATTACTGGTTCCACAATTGGGCGGATCACAAGTGTCCTAAAGATGTGAATGCACTGTTAAACTTAAGTTTGGACGTGTTGAAACATGAGTGTTACGATTTTAGTGAAATGTGCGAGGAGACAGAGGAGCAGTGTAAGTGTAATGACAGTCCCAAGCCGGATTCTAAGTTTGTTTTCCCGCCTTTAGAAGCGCAGAGTGTCGCTTGTAAGGTGAGAGTCAACGTGACGTCACCGCTAGACTTCTCCGTGGAAGTGTTGTCGCCGCCAACAATAGTGCACTGCTCGGCCGGTATCGGTCGGACCGGTTGTTTGATCGCCATCCTCAACGGTATAAAGCAGTTGACGAACGAGCAAAAGGTGGACGTTTTGGGCATCGTGTGCAATATGCGATTGAATAGAGGTGGTATGGTACAAAACTCTGAGCAGTACGAATTAATACATAAAGTGTTATGTCTCTTTGAACAGGCGTGCCTGCCAACATTATAGCGAGATCGTAAATTTTCTTATGTCGAGGATTCGAATCCCTCATCTTTTGGACTGATTACGTTTTTTTAAATTTTTTTTTATTCGGGCTCGACATTGTAACTAGCTCTGGATTAATGGGTCTTAGATCGATATTGTCTATACAATTTAACATAAATGAAATAGCCTGCCTAAATTATTGTTTGTAGTACAATTTTCACTTCTAGCACTTGCTTTAGTTGTTCTTCTCAACTTTGTATCACATTCAAAACACATAAGTCTTATTTATATAATGTTCACCCTCAAGGTCTACTTCCCTGGAATACGCTACTGCAATTAAAATTATCAGCAATATACCCTTCAATTTCTAATTTTCTTATATGATTTCTGGAATATTCTAACTGATGTATTTTAATATCTCTGGAAAGCAGAATGACGATGTCTACTTGAGATTATCAGTTAAAGTATATTCTCAAAGGAAGACATTACTTTTATAGGCTCTTCGCTGATTTCGTACTAACTAGTCTTTTCGTAACTTACTTCTAGATACGAATTTAGTTTTGTTGAGCTATTTTTTTCTCTGTTTAAACCGAAATGTATATTTTTCTTTACATTATCATAAACAGAACATTGTGATGACATTTTACGATAGTCGATTGGTTTGTAAAGAATTTATTTGAAAATATATACTATATTTGTCATACAAATATCAAATCTTGAAATAAAACAGGTGACTTCCTCTAGTGCGATGAATTTAGTTTTATGGGATAACGAGGGTTCATTAAATTTTCGTAAGTATGAGAAAATTCATCGTTTATTTAGATCGTTTTTATGAAAATATTTCAATTGATGACACACCACCAATAAAGTCTTGAAAGTTCTGGTCTGGACTATGCTCAAATACCTCATTTTAATATCCTCCTATAAAGACAGAATAATTTGGAAATACTACTTAGACCCAGCAGTTATTAGAGCATTCATTATGTGATATGCTCAGTAAAAAATTTAGTGCCGTCGAAATAAGACAGAAAAACGTCGTGAAGACTAGTTAGAAAGTAGCAAATTCCAGTAAAGCATGAAATATATCATGCTATATATCCGGGAGATTTGTGGTATGGTACAGTTTTGCTTCTGGTGAACAATCTGGGCGGTATGACGCATCGATTCTTTAAGCATTAATATTGGCCACGAGTTCTGCTGATTGAAAATTACACCCCGTTCATACAGAGCTACAAAAAGTACTTATACTAAAGTAATTGTATTTTTTACTGTTGGCTAGAACTTTTAATACATAATTGCCGATTTTCAAGCGATGTGGGAGCTGCTTAGCGTTTGTAAGACAAGGATCGAATAAAATGAAGCAAATCGGTTGGCAAATCGCTGTTAGCAATTGCCTTTATTGCAGTAGGTCCGTGTGAATGGGGCTTTATAATTCAGTTTTGGTGTTTCTTGTTTATTGTTCCTATTATTCCTATGAAGGACTTCTATGTAAGAAAATTTACCTCAATAGTGTGCAACGTGTGGTATTTTTATTATTATAGTAGGCTATACGCACTTCTTTATATCAATGAGACTAATATTTTTTTATAATGTAAAAGCGATGGATTTTATTTTCGAAATGATTTTGTGGGCTTATAAATCTCATGACAGTAACATTAATTTTTCTGGGACTTTTACCTAATAGATTAGATGATATGTAGCGGGAGTGGTAGGGATCTGTTGTAGGAATGTGTTTAAATTGGCAACACTCATTTATCTGTCATTATATTGACAATGTTCTGTTCTTTAATGTATATTGACATACGAGATATTTTAATTTATTTTTGGGAAATCTAATCGATCTCAATTAATACTTCGACACTTTTGAACATCATGACTGCGTGGATAATTTTATATAGTTAAAAAAGTTGAGGTCATTTTTTTTTTAATGACTGACCGCATCATGTGTTTATGTTGTAAAAATATATATATTTTCTCATGTGGTAATTTTAAACTCATACATGGCAATATATTCGAGATCGGAGTTGCTAGTTTATTGACCGTGTTGATATATATAATATGGTGGTGTAATTGGAATATCTCGGTGTGTTTTATATTGTTTGGGGTTGCACAAATAGTTTTACGGATTATATGTTTTGGACGTGTAAATTTTAATATAGCGCATAGAGTGACTTAAGTGTAATAATTTATTTGTATGTAGATATTAAATTTTATTATTTATTCATAAAAACAAGTCGTAGTTTTGTAAGATTAGTAAGCATTTAAATATACTAAATTGTCGCTGTAAATAATATATATTGTGTGTTTAATTATATAGACATGTTTTTTTTTTATTTTTAAAATATAATATATGCGCAATGAAATATAATTTATAGTACAAATTATTTTTATTTCTGTTTTAATTTCCTTTTTGTTACACCATAAGTTATGCTATTTTTATATGTGATTATGAAATTATTATTTTTGTTTTTTTTTTTTTTTATTTGAGACAGTAGGAAAATATTTCAAGTTCAAGTTCAATAAGTGTTAATGGTCAGTCATGGTGTGCTTTTTATAAGCCACACTGAAATATCACAGTTATATTAGCATGTATGTTTAATGCAGGAAACTGAAATATTTTGTTCACAAAAACACTTTCATTTTGCTGATAACAATTGATGATAACGATATTTTAATCTATATAAAGTAGAACTTTACAGAATCGTTTATTACGCTAATTAAAACCCGGATTGATTTCGTCAAAAAATTATGTTACAGTTGAATTTCTTTGGCAGATACGGCGTCTGTTATTTCCATAATAGCATCATATTGTAATCGCTTCGATGGATTTAAAGTAACAGTCGACCGATGTAAGCCAAAGTATGGGACACATTTTTTTATTTGTAAAGGCAATAGGTAACTAGACCATCTAATAGTAAAGAAGAGCTTACGTTGGACGGTACCACGGGAAACGTTAAATAGAAATAGGAGTAGTACAAACAGTTGATCCTGCAGGTTTCGTAGAACTTCCCGCTATGTTCTTGTTTCATATTGTATCAGACGGTTAATTTATTGTTTGAAACAGATACAGATATTTTTTAAATTTTCGACAATTCATCTGAAATGTAATCAAGAGAGTTAG
>DWEC01003164.1:0-10874 GCA_018245735.1 Microceris miodesmiata
TTCCGTTGCATACCGGCGTGACGTTTCATCTGTAAAAATTTTACCCTCATGCGCCTAAAGAAGTTTCACTTCAAAAATTCGTGACAATGAAAAATGATGAGAAAACTTAAAAACACTTCTCAGCACATATCGGAATAATTATTTTTCAGTATAGTACTTAAACTCATTTCAATAACTGCCAGCACGATTTTTAATAATTGAGTGGAAAATAATGACACCGTTCTGGTCATTGTAATAAGTGGATGAGGAGTTCTTTCTCTTAATTGAACATCGATTGGCAACTTCGGCAAATTTTCTACGTTAATTGGAACACAGTGGCGGCAATAACTATGAATTGTTCACGACTACGGTTTTTTCCTGGGAGCACATGTTATTGAGTACGTACGATAGGATACACTAACTCACAAAAAATTATAAGCAGATATCTTTTATTCTACTAAAGTTCAAAATACATCTGAACTGGTTTTCAATGTTTTTAAAAAATCCTGGAAAATCTCTTCGATTTCTAAGCTAATCGTAAAACGTATATGATTCTGTGATTTTATTTGAAACGTAAGCGTGCATTACAAATCTAATATTCTAATAAAGTTACAAAAAACATCCTCAACTAGCAAATCTGACACTTTTCGAAAGGGGTCTGAGAAATAATTTTGATTTCTAACATAATTACTGTGTATGTTGCATATATTTCAAAGAGAGTTTCATTATTTACATAAGATCTATAGCATATATAATACACATTTTTAAATGTGATAATTAATTTAAATACCATTTTTTTTGTATAAATTAATACCAATACAATACTTCAACATTCATGATTATAAACAATTTCTTTAATTAATTGATATGGAATGGAAAGCAAAAAAGTTTCAATAACAGTTGTTTTATTCATATAAACATTAAACATTAAATTAACAATTAACAAATTAAACTACATAGCCTTTATCAAAACTGATACTCAAAGGCGCAATAACTTTTGTTTCGCTCAACTGCTTGTGAAACTCGGTAAGGAAATGGGAGCAAGAGGACGCCAAACGATTTATTCTCTTTGTTTTATGAGACAATTAAGAGGGGAAAGGACGTCGTAGTGCCAAGAGCATTTTTGTTTCCTGTTACAAGTGGAATATTTCAAATAGTGAATTGAAAGTTTACAGCTGTAGTAGCATGGCAATTACCACCTTTTTTAACAGTGGAATGAGCAAGTTGTTTAATGCTTTTCTACATTAATTGCCATTTTACATTGCACTTTTGCATTTTTTTTTCAATTATAAGTGAAACGTTAGTTACTACTAAGTATTTATAGGATGTTTACTCAACAATACGGTGTGGAAGATGTTTTAAAAAACAGTTCGAATTTTTAAATCAGTAAATATATGGTCAGTTAGGGAATGAAAAAAAAATTGAGATTTATGACAAATTTCTTTCATCAGCTTGACTTTGTAACGCTTTGAAATATCACAAATACATCTGCAGAATATTTTTGCTTTGTTATTCGCTCATAACTTCTAAAACTTTCTTAGCCGCAGCACTTAAATGCTTGTTTCTGTTGCACAAAAGGGAAAAAAAAGTAAAAAAGCTTAGTATGCGGCATAGAGTAAAACTGTTTTGTAAAAAAATAAACTTTTAACATTTTAACAGTGCACCCCAGCCGCCTTGTTCCCAACTACAACTTTTCCATTAAAACTTCCATACAATTTCCTTTGCTTTATAAACCTATTGTGATTGTATTGTGTCATGAATCAGTTACACGAAGCAATTACCACTGAGTAATATACATCATACATACAATGTGTAACTGGCTATTTTGTTTCGCAAGTTTTTTTTTTAATTTCAAATCATTTTTTAGTACAACTTTAAGCTTATAAAGATAAACTAGAGAAATGTATATTTATATATATATATATCTGTATAAGAATACGAGGGACAAAATCTATATTACAAAAAAATCGTACATTTAATCAGAATGTAGGTATATAAAAGGAGGAGAATGTAACTTTTATTATTTGGAATTTTTCTCTCATTACCAGTCACTAAAAATACATGTTGTCTTTCTTACAAGGTAAATTAAAAGTGATTTCCATCCTCTTGGGCCGAATTTCTGTTACGCCATACTTCAAATAATTATTCTTCAAACACTTTAATAATGCTAATGGCTGTATGAGCTTAGATTCCTTTCCATTGTCTGTACAAGAGAATCCTACGAAAAATTATACAGACGAATATACTCAAATACAGGGATATTTTTATGTTTCAATTAAAATCAACATTTGTATCTATATATTTTATACAAGGAATTTCTTTGTAAGATAATTATTTAAAATTTCCCTGTTATTTCTCGTAATTGAATTCGCCAAATATTGTTTGTCTTTTTAATCATTGCTGAAGATTTAACAACAAACACTCTCCAATGTTTCAACTGTAGACGGCTACGGTATAAGGCAGTAAGAAATTAGCTTATCTCGGACCTTTATAATCCCTTGCAGCAAGTTTGATCCTTCCCAAATAGTGCAGACCCTCAGATATTGACGCTTACGTTATCTGTGGCAGCAGCCGGACGGGCAGCGTCTCACACTGGGATATGATTACTACGATCTCACAAACGTTTAATATTTCACTCGATATACTCACCATACGTACATATGTATAATATAATACTAAAGTAACCTGAATTGGTACTGATGGAATCAAATATCATTATTATCACTATATCGTCTCGCCGAATCTCTTTCTGGGTAGGTATAAAGCATTGATGCTTAAATTTAACTTAAAATATGTTAATCAGTAATATTTTTTTAATACAAGGCTTTTGCAAACTTAATTTTAATCCGAAGAGAAACTAGCATTGACGTAATGGGCTAGTTTTACGAGGATATAGTTTAAATTTCACGAAGATACATTTAAAATTTAATTAAGCTACACAGACATGACTTAAAGCTGTATCTGAATCATCACTGAAATAAAATCAATTTTTAACAATTCACAAAGCGCTCATTTCGTTAATCGTAGCATGACGAATCTGATTGATTACACAATTACAAGCTTTGACATTTAACAATTATTGTTCTGTTGATATATACGTTTTCTATTGTATTGTATTGTATAATTGGACGAATAATAACATAATAATAAGGCATGGGTCATAATTTTATTGAAACAAATTACAAAAATCATTACCACACAGCTTAAAATAATTAGACAAATTAGCGAAATACACTAGAGATATCTCAGCGGGTCAGAATTCAGCCTGCCACTACTACTCCTGGGCTTTAGGACTCGAAAACCTAACACGTGGTTCAGACTCCAAAGTTATGTATGCTTCAAGCATATTTACTTGCTATTATAGCCAAGGAAAACATTGTAAGGAATGTTACACTTTGACAGTTCTGCGTAAATTTCTCGAAGGTTCGTAACGTTTATCAACCGGCAATTGACCAGCATGGTGTACTATGGACTATTCGCTATTATTTTGAGAGGACGCCCATGTATAGCAAGGCAGCCATGTAGGAGTGAAAACTACATACATATAGGTTATATACGCAAATGTAACTGACAAAGCTTGTTCCGAAGAAATAATTTATACCTATATATTACTTCGTAACATCACACCTGTGATCCCCGAAGAGCTATGCAAGAGAATGTAGTACATTCCCATGTGTCACCAGTTACGTTTAAGTGCCACGGAATAGGTAAGCCCACTGCCATACACCGGCCACAATTCAGACCCCGGTCAATATTAGAAATAGAAAATAGAAAAATTCAATAGTACGCAACCCGGGATTTGAACCCAGGATCTTCCTATTGGGAGTCGCGCTTGCAACCATTCGACCAACGAGGCAGTCAACTTAATATTTCCCGGTACTAAAATGCATAGAAACCATATACCGCCATATTATCTACCTTATCTCTGACCAGTAGCGGCTCGAGTTCAGCCCAAGGTTTTTGATGTAGGGCATCTTAATTAAATTTGGCTACAGGAGACGAGGAAATGTTTCATTCAGTAAGGCAATGATCACTTATTAAAGCCTCACTACATTTCGACAAAGCTTCGCCTATTCGAAAATAGACGTCGCAACCACAAGGGACGCTACCCCCAGTGGCTTTTGGGTCAAAGCAACAGGACGAATTAATTCCACCTTCGACGGCCTCGTTTCATCCTGAAAAGATATGAGATTTCCATTTCGTGCTTACCTTGTGGTATTTAATAACTGTGGGATTTATATCTACGTTAATATTAATATAAGTTTCAAATATTGGAGTTTTATGTATCAAAAGTTTTGTCTTTTAACATTTCCGAAGATAAAGTAAAATTTTTAATATCAAAAACATAAAAATATCAAAAAATAAGATAAATAAGATTTGTCTTTTAATATTAACGTACTTATATTTATTTTGTTATAGTGTCAATTCTACTGATGACAAAATGAATTTTAATATGTACCCAGAGTAAATTCTTACTGAAATTCTTACTGAAATTAACCACATACCAACTTTGACTTTGTACTGAAACTATACGTGAATCAAAGATACCAAGTTCGGTATTAAGTCGTTTGATGTGTGTAAGTATGATGATGATATTTCGCCGCTAGTTTAAAAGCGCCCCCTGTTGCGACAGATAAGGCGGTAAACGTCAATCTGTGCGGGTCTGCTCTATTTGGGGAGGATCAAAGTTACGGGTGGGGATTATAAGGGTCGGAGATAAGCTCATTTTCTAAATCTCAAATTTGTACCTATCTTCGCCGTGGAGACGTTGACGAGTCGACTTTTTGTAAGGGCCTCGCAAGCGCCGCGACACTCATTTCGTAAATTAGCTCTGACAAATGGCAATACAAATTGCAATTTGCAGTGACGGACAGTGTCATAAACAAAAGTGTTTCACTTCTTTTGCTGTGCACGGTGTAACTTAGCATTATCATTTAACACAAAAAATTTAGAAATATCCAGCAAAGATCTAAGTTTACTCTTTGTAGGAAAAAAAATGTTTTTAAACCGTTAGTTTTTTTACCAACACCGTAATATTATTATAATCATACGTCGTAATAATTATGTCATACGCCGCTGTAATAACGCAATGTGCCGCCATATTAATGTCATATCATCGCATTTAATTGAAATATACGATGAGCAACGTCAAAGACAAAAATAGTGTGAATCTTAGCTTGCATTTCACAAAACGTGAAGCACATTTCAGCGCTTTTATTCAATTGTCCGCGGTACATCTCTACCACTCGTCGTAATGAAATAATCTTGGCGAGGAAGAATGAATCACGTTTATGAAAATATGAGTTAATTGCTTCATAACACGTTTACCCTGACGAGGGTCCGAAAAAGACACAAAGAGGCTCTCGCCAAAAACCTTTTAACGAGCGCATTAATGTTGAGCTTTCGTGTTATAATACTTGACATGTTGTAATGTTTTTCACGACTCCCCGCACAAACACAATAACGGGAACAAGAGAACAAAATCTCACTCAAAATGGATTCCCGTTTACATGGGATAAATTTTGCTCATCCCACAATTGTTTTATAATTATGCTGTTCGCATCATAAATTGCATTTCAATAGGAACAAAAGTTTTCAATGTTAAACAAACACGAATTACGTACTTAAAGGTAGCAAACAATTGTATTAAATTTATATGTCGCTAATGTTTTTAACAATTCATTCTGTTTTAATTATTATGATGTAATTTGTTTTGCCTGGAAATACAAGCCAGGTATTATTTTAAACTTTTAATACTGAAAATATAACCTTTCTTATGAAATGTGAATATTAATACTAGATTCGCAATCGCCACTGCATTTGAATAATTTATAATATCCATTGATAAATTCAATTAATAAATATAATTAATATAATAATCAATTAAAATTATGCTTAAAAAAAGGTTAATTTTCTTTGATGTAATCCGAGCATTCCTCACGTAGTCCTAATTGAATAACAGCTGTGACGAATTCGTGAAAACAGAAATTTAATAAAATCACCATAATACTTTCTCATCGGATATTTATTTTGGTATTATTAAACTCTCCCTTACCTTCTGAATAAACATAGATCGTTACAAGTTCAATTCGCTATTTAAGCCCGCCTTTTATAGCAGGAAACAAAAATGTGCTTAGCGCCACGGCCTCCCCTGCTCTCTTCTGCCCGTCTCTCTGTTAATCGTCTCATAAAACAATGTAAAGGGAATGCCCCTTTCCTCGCCAACTTTCAAAACCAGTTGAGCAAAAGAAAAGTTATTGTGTATCTACATTTTCAGTGTTTGATATTTGTATACTTTGTTCACTGACGGACACCACTTTTCTGTACACTATTCTGCCCATTTTAAAGTGAAATATTATCTACTGTAATAGTAAAGGAAACATTCATCATTCATTCATCACTAAAATCTGGGCTCTTTAGGGCTCTTCATAATGTTCATTGAAGCGTGTGAGGTCTGCCAACCCGCATTTTGCCAGCGTGGACGACTTTAAATCTTGCTCTGTCTGGAAGAAGAACAATGTCCAACAGTGAAAGAATAAAAAAGTCGATGATAACGGTTTCCTATTTATTGAGGATTTTTTCATCAACTGATTACATTACTAGCTGTGCCCGCAACTTCGTACAGGCTAACCTAATGTAACCTTCCAGCCTTAGCTGAACCCTATTTAATATGATGATTGATCATATAGATACGAGCGCTATTTTTCTTGGTATTTGGTACATGTTACATGATGATTGACATAAATTGACGTAAATTTTTTATTTCTTAACCGATTTAAATGAAGAAAACACTAAACGTTAAGTGAAGCCCATCACAATATAATCCTGAAAACTGCATTCAAATCGGATAGTGCACACAAACATACAGAGATACAGACATACAGACAAACTAAGAAAATGAAAAACATTGTTTTCGGTTCTCTTGCGTATATTAAAGGCTCCCCATTATGAATTTTTAAATATATTTGCCATGTACAGACAGCGATCAGTTACAGTTTTATTATATGTATAGATATATTATTAAAGTTACTTAAATACACACTAGGATGTAAGTCTAATGAAGATTAATATCACGATAGACGCCATCTTAGAGAAAAGAACTTTTACGTCTGCACTTTTACGACATTTGAAGCTTAATTAACAGTTTTTATGTTCCGCCTTCCCACTTATTGTAATGCACCTTAGTGGCATCTGTCTTTTAATTTTATATGTTTCTTAATGGAATTTTAACTCAACTATAAATTTGTCCCCTTTTAAATAAATAACGTTGCGTGACATCACATCTATGATCCCCGAAGGAGTAGGCAGAGTTGTGTAGTATTCTCCAATGTTTCACCAGTGTCCTCCACGAATACTAAACATCGTATAGCCCTACGTTTTAAGTTGAGGAGCTGAGATATCACTAATGGAACCACGAGTAATTCTGTTGAAAGTTAGCGATGTTCGTGGATTGGGCGGAATTGTATTCCAATTGCAAATCGGGTACAGAATTTCATAGGCTGCTGAGAGCATTTACCGACAGGTAGATTGCATGCCCATTCGCTACTTCTGTGCTATTTCCAACGCTGGCACCAGTTGTCGCCTTTTAACCGGGCTCCAATTAAGTTTCAAAACTTGCTCCAAGCCGCAAACTGAAGATCAATTAAGTGAAAAAACTCTCTTCCCACTTATTATAATGACAGTGGGAACGCCTTAGTTCTTGTTGTAAAAATGCTACCCAGAGGTCTTAAGATTTTAATTTCACTATGATTAAATGAAATATTAATGATGTTTACTAATAAATGTACCTATGTGTTCTGTTCAAATATGGTGTGACGTACAATCTTTACATCATGTTTAATAAGCAATACACCTGTGTATGAAACAGTACAGACAGAAGAGATACTTTATCACAATACTTATGAGTACAGAGAACCATGCGTTAGTCAAAGACAATTATTTTATAGTAATAACCAAGCTGCAATTGATGAAAGAATATGGGTATTACTGTTAATTAAAATTAAAATGCTCATTTGTCAAGAAAATATTAAAAAGAATCTCTCCAAATTTATATTACTACAACTTCTGAAGGTCCAAACAAGTGACAGCAGTATTATTGAGTACAAGAGTACAAAAATTACTTGGTTAAGAAAATTTAAGGGTCTTCACTACAGTGGATATTGTTACGATATTCTTACATCACATATAAAGTCCTTAATTCTCGTAGCGTCTAAAGAAACGTCCATAAGGCGGGGGTCAGCGAGTTACATCGATAAACATCGTTTACGATTCTAGAATCATCGTTATCTGGTTCCGAGGCGAAATTCCACGAGCTCAATAACGTTGCCGAGATGTTCGCCCCGAGCGGGTTTATGGCAATGAGCGTCGATATTGCATCCAGGAATATTAGTGCCCACTGGACTTGATCCGCCAAGTGCCGTCTTTCACCATCTTTTTCCAATATCCGCTAATATCTTCCGCGGTGGTAACGACCTCCGCATCGCTGGTAATGGAGCGCTATTAAATGGTTCTCACAGTAACGACCATTTTTGCATCAAATATCACGGTTCTCAACTGTTAGCCTAATAATATATGCAACATATGTCTCGTATATGCCACATTTGTTAAGCCAAACACATGTAAATGTTTTCTTGCTATCAAAAGTTAGGGGGAGAACCCTTAATGACAATTTTAAAACGCATTTTTCTAAATTTTATGGTACTAGCTAGCACTTACTATGTAATTATACATAATTTTATAGGTGCGACACGTAAACAGGTTTTACCTGGGCTCTACTATCTGGGCTCTTATAAGGAAGGCATGCTTCCGTATACTGCATTGTGATGAAAATTTTCCACACAATTCGGGAAAGTCTCCCCTTTCGGAATGTACGAGCATGTACATTAATGGTGGAAGGACACTCGTCAGTTTAAATTTCTGGTTATTGGGATCACTGAAATATTTTAGCATTATAAACCACACTATTGAATAAGATATAAACTCTCTTAAGAACCTATACAACAGAAGAAAAGAACAGAAGAACTTAAAAAGAAAAATACACATTCCTATATAAATATAATTTCACTGAACGGATAAATGTTAGACATTTCTTAGGCTAACAATTAAAATGCTACTTAGATTCGGATAACGTGGCAATCGACGAGCGGCCAGTACACAGACCTTTCATCAGATATTTCTGGTCACCAATATCCGAGTACCATCCACCGAGAGCAACGAACATCACATTGGAACGCGCAGGACTCAGAAGTAGACTAAGGTTAGGAAAGAAAGCGACGAGAGATTTACTGCCTATCAAGAGTACAGTCATAACACAACGATGAGTCATTTAGCCTTAAACTTCGGCTCAAGTGTGGTAATTGACTAGAGATATGACGAACTTACCCGCCAAGTAAGTGTCGTGTTTAATACCCTGTTACGATGCTCTAGGATTCCGTCATGAGATATACTCGCACAAACAACGCCCAAGGGAGAGATCACTGGTGCAAGGAGAACATGGGACTCTTCTTTACCCACAACAAATATTAGTATTATTTTATTTAATTGATTATTATTTAATATGTCTGTTATTTATTGTGTAAGAATAAAATATTATTAGGTATTATTATTAATAATATCTCCCCCGCTCTTCTCTCCGCCTTTACACCGATACTACGACGCTACTTGCGGGCAGTATGAGGGTACTCGGGAAAACAGAATTTTATGTGCACTTTAGTGCTACGTAATTTGTAATAATGATCAAAGGGCGCGACAAAATCGCCTTTATGCTGGTGCAAAATGAATTTTACATAGTTTAAAAGGTTCCATAAGACAGCACTCGGCATTGGCAATAATGGATCATACTGTTTTATTTTGTTATGAAGTAGTTGTAATCTGATTTAAAAGTGCTTAGGAGGCGGTTCGTTATCGTTCCCCGTTTTCATTCTACTTTTGAACATCGGTCTTTTCACAGAATGAGAAGGGTTCAGCCATATTCTGTCACGCTGTCCGAGTGCGGCTCGCGTTATGGAGCTTTAATATTGTTGTCATTGACAGGTAATATTGAAAACGGATAATTACTCAACAAGTCTATTATTTCACATTAACAAAGAGTTGATATTGATTGAGACCGGCTGATTGCGGTATAGCGCAGCTCAAATAGGCACGGCTAAATGCCCTATCCGCCGACGGGCAGCAGCGTCGGTAGTACGAAAAGCCGTGCCCTGCGATCTCCAACCCACATGCTCAGCGTAGAGATTATGGGCTCCCTCTTTTGTGGGAGGCCTATGTCCAGGAGTGGACTAAGATAGGCTGATGATGATGATATTGTAAAACTAATATTTTTTTTATCATCATCAGCCTATTACATAATTTTTAATAATATTAATCTTAAGAAATACTAGTGATTTAACCCTGGTGAAAGTTTCAGTATTGGTTGCCGATGGGAACAAAATATCTATAGATAATAGGAAGTACTAAAAATACGTACTGGGTACGAAAACACGGTTATTATGTTGTGCATAAACACATTTTACATCCTAACAGTACTTTTATAGATTAAGTATGAAAAATAAGCAGAATCTATTTACTCCTTGAAAAGTTTGAAAAGTAAATAGTTTGACTTTTTTAATGATTTTTATGCATGTGATGCCTACCTTTAAAACTATTGAGTCTGAATTGTAAACTTCGGAAGATCTTTGTAGAACATTTAAATAACTAATAATAAAATGCGATGAAAAAAGTTCTACAAAAATATACACACCTCATTCATCTGCGCAAAATTAATAAATATATTGGTTACCATCGAAAAAAGACCTCTGGGGTATTTTGCTGACGATAAATAACGAAGGTTTTCGTACATGCTACCTCACCCTCGTGCCAAATTAGGGGCCAATTAACTGAAGCAGCAAGCTTCCTCA
>DWEC01003165.1:0-10873 GCA_018245735.1 Microceris miodesmiata
TGTATGTATTTATATGTGTAGGTATGTATGTATGTATGGATGTATGTATGTATGTATGTATACATGTATGTATGTATGATTAAAGACTAAACATACCAGTATTTTTGAAATTCATTTCATAACATGATGTGGCGCATTTCACACGTGTTGGGGAACTTTGGTACCTCATTATATTTTTCGTTACTAGCGCAACAAATAACGTTTAATTTAAATATATATATATACACATATATATGTATGTATAAACACTTTTTTTCTAAGTTGTTTTACTGTGTGGTAATTTTATTTTATCTATGTACAATCTTTGCGAACACCTTTTTAATTTTCAACATGGTTAAAGGTCCACTAAAAATATAACCACCGCAGAGATCGTTGCATGCTTAAACACTTATATTTAGAAAACAAAAAATCTTTATAAGGAAAATTATATTTGCGTTTCCCATAATATTCGTGTTAAAAGTAAGTCTTAAACAATACTCCGCACACAAAATTAATACCGGTAAGCGACAAATATTGCTAGACCAATATTGGATTCTGCTTAGTTTTTTCAACAGAATTATTATGACTGGTTATTTAATTTTATCATACCCGTATCAAAGTTATAATATTTTCTAAGCGATCTTGATTTTTTAAACCTCTTAACTAATATAGCGTGTGCAGCTGAAACATAAACATTAATTAAATGTGAATTTTCATCCCTGACACGATTTTAACGACTGGAACTTAGAATGTTTCATGTTGGCACGTTCACAGGCTTTGCATGCAAATGATCACTCCAGCCGACAGCTGCTTTTCAGCTGAAATAGGGACTAGACAGCAGGTTACTTGCATCAATTTAGTTTCTGTTCGAGTACACACCCTAATGTTGTCTTACACAAGCAAAACTGTCCACAGTCAGTATTGAGAATATTTAACTTTTGTCAAGATTTTTTCAGAAAGGGAAATATAAATTAATTACGTTTTCCGGTATTCGTCAATATTTGACACCCTTCTTAAATTATTTTGCGTCATACGCTGATCGCCATCCTTTATCGAAACTTTTACACAAAACAAGTACGTATTACGTACTTACTGATCTACAACTGAAATATAGCACAAGTTGACAAAGAGCGTAATTTGCGACTAATATAATATAATATAATATTAATCATATGAATCACACCAAGGTCAGCTTTACAGTCCCGAGAATATCTCAGTACCTAAGACTTACGCTCAGCTTGCTCTCGACAGTCATGTGATGTAAACTAATATTGTATACAATAATGAGCAAATTGCAGATAACTTTAGGATGAGCTTTAGTTAAACTGAACTGAAATCGAACTGTACTGTTCTGAACAGACGAAGTATGTATCTTGAACATTGTTTGGATAGAAAAGAAGCATAAATATAAAGATAAGACTTCACTGTTATTTCAGACCAGTTTGTATAAAGCATAGAACAGATATTGAAACATTATTATTTTTCTGATCATTTTTGAAGAGGAAATGTATTTTTGACCTTACTTGTAATAAGTATCCGCAACTTCTATAAGAATATATTGAACGACTCGTTCCTTGTTGAGTTTAATCAAGTCATCTGAATAAAGTCACATATTCTTTGATCAGGAAAAAAGATGAGGTCGCAGGTCGCGTGTCCTGGACCTTTATTAGACGGAGTGATGTCTGGCGAGAGATAGCAGGAGTTCTGAAGCGAAGAAATCGTTGTGTCTGGTTCAACAATATGTGAGATTGATCAGCAAATTACGTCTTCAATAAAACCTGTGAAATAACGTCTGATTTTATTGGTTTAAGAGAAATAAATAATAATAATTCCTCTGTAATTTTGAATGAACATGTAAACTCACTAAAGCTAAACTTAACTTTTGCCGCTAAGCAGCAGTGTGCTGTTATAGTTGAAAAAATTTGCTAAGCAGACGGACATTATCGTACAAAAATGTCATTTCAGGCAAAATTTAATTCTTAATTTAAATAAGTTAAATTTGAGCTTGGATACGTCCGTTTTCGAATTGCGGAGACCACTTGTGTCTTAATATGCTTGCAGCGTTATGTTGGCGACATGCCCTACTACTATGTACCAAACTCGATCGACTCGCCTTGTTAACAAGTTGGTGGGTCATACGTAACATAATCAGTAACAATTGTTACCAGAATTAAAGCAATATAATATTCGGTGCACTTTACACAAAAAAAATATAAAGCGAATGACACGCTGTTTGCAAATATTCTAAACCATACACAATGGTGCCGTGTAGGTTTCGTTGACATGTGCTGTTGTCCGACGATATAGCGCGCGACAAAAACCTCCCGGCTGCGCTAACCGGATAAAATGTATGAGCCTTTAGGACTGAGAGGTTGCTTAGCCATTTTTAACCGGGTTAAAATTTAATACAATGGTATCTCTATAGCACATTACTAGACTGATGGTTTTGGTGTCTGCCCCCTGTGCTGATATTTAAATAATAGATTTAAATGTTGCTTGAGATCGTCACTCTGTGGTTGTAACGGTCACCTTTAATTTCATGGTTATAGTCACCTACAAATATTTGCAACAGCAGAAAACTTGCTAACTCGCTGCCAGCCTTGACGGACTTCACAACTTAAGCAATTCCAGCGTACCGGTACGTGAGACGTTGATTAGTTTATTAATATTAATTAGTTGCCAAGCGAATCTTGTACATTGTACAGAGACTTTAGTAGTTGGTCTTCTGAAAACGTTTTTTTTTTTAAATTGTATTAAGCGTTATTTGTTTAGTAGAATGTCGTGTAACATTTCGCAATAGTAGCTTGGGAGGAACATTTATATCTCTTTGGGTAATATATCTCTATGTATTTATCATACTATCACAGATGCATAGTTTTATCTCCTGTCAAAGTGAAATGGTTTGAAACTGCCTCGTTGGTCGAATGGTTGTAAGCGCGACCGCCGCTCGGGAGGTCCTGGCTTCAAATCCCGGGTCTTTCTTATAAAGGGGTATTTCTTATAAAGCATCGCTGAAATTGCTCAGTTGAATTATTGACTAATTGTAAATGAAGCCTACCATAATGACTATAGATGATGTAGTAGTGCCTTATTACTTGTGATTGAAGGTTTTCCTAAATTTTATCTTTTGTTATAAAGTAATGATCTCTTTCTAAAAGATGATAACAGTGTATTGTGTTAGATATGACTTGCAATAAAAGTGATTAAAGACTATTTTAGAGTATTTTTGAACCTTTCACTGCTGACCCCAAGTACTGTCACACTCGCCATCGGAGTGTGGTCGGATGTGACAGTGTCTCTTTTTTGCCTGCTTTGCTCCTATGAGCTAACCATTCTATTTGGGGATATAGTTTTAATATGTATACGTAGACGACTGTACACATCATCTTAAAATACTGCAATGCAACCAACTGAAAATTGTCACAACCGTATCCAGTCTATCCTACTACACTCCTCTGCCTACCCCTTTGGAGATTACAGTATGGTACGTTTTTCAATGTGCAAAGGTTTGAAGACACAGTTATCCATGCTTGACAGTACGCAAGTTCAAACACTCAGAAAAGGTTTCTTTACGAAGTTTTTCTTCGCCACTATAAGTGATATTGATTTTACTAAGCACATACGAGTATACTCGTCAGTTGCCGCGAACCCCGGGACAGCCAAAAGAGACTGGCGTTCTTTTTGGGTTGCTCACCTGCTGGATAAAACCCACGAGTGAGGGATATCTATTGCCTGTATTCTTATTACCTAAACCGAACAAACAAAATAAACGAAACCGACATTTGTGTAAGAACAGTGATGAACGCTGAAGAAGCTCATCTGCTCTGTAGAGGTAGAGGTATTTTTTACTCGTTGCTCTATGCTTACCCCGTAAGCGCCCTGGCGTGACGGTGTAATAATAATAATTACTGATTAAACATATTTAAAAGTGATAGCAACATCATCTTTTATTAAACAGAAAACCTAAATGTGGTTTTATTAAATAACTGGAACTTATACAAACCTTCATTTATACCAGAGATGAGTACGTAACCATTCCTATTCTAATGGCTTGTTTAAGCAAACTACACTTATATTGTGCTAAAATATCGTCTGTTACATCATCGATTTATGCTTTTTAGTAATATTTCATGTGTTGACTTGTTTTATAAACAGATATTCCTGAAACGTTTGATTTGGTATTTTAAACAAAGAGTTAACGTATAATTTGGTGATTTGTAGATACCTAACACCGGTCATGTCGTTTTAGAGACGGTTCAAAATTAACGGTGTTGCCAAGTCGCGTAAGGCGTATTGAAATGAGTTGCATATTGTGCACATGCACAATATGCAACTCATTTCAATACGCAGAGTTCGCAAACACCATCGCCGACATGCTCTTGAAGCCGTGATGAGTTATAGCTCACATTTTATTGTGAAAATAAGGAAACAACTGCACAACTGTTTTGCATATATTATTTTCACACTACAATTGCTTAAAATTCAAACTTCGACTTTCTAGCTTCATTGACTGCCATTAAAATATTATGGATCTAACACCCAACCGACGCTAAATGTCCAATCCGAATGTAAATAATCAGAATTCATCTCAACACTACACGGATTATTTAGGCTTAGTTGAGTGGTAAATTGGATGATTGATTTATGATTAAATACCAGATTAGGGGCCTTCATCGTAGTTCGGTGCTACGAGTACCTATGACAAATATAATATTGTGTTTATGTAATAATAACCAGTAATAAAACTTGCCTTCTATTAAGCGGTTGAAAACAAGTACCAATATGGAGTTCTATTAAAACGATGTTTGAAGGAAATCAGATTTCCAAACAAACGGGAAATTATCCGTCTTTTGTAAGGTAATTTACGAGCAGTGAGTGAACTTTGCATGCCCTATAAAATGACTTAAAAGAAAACTTAGCCTACAGACAGAACAAAAGACTTACTGTGGATCTCGTCTGATCTGACATAAAGATTTAAAGCATTGGCAGAAAAGAGTTCTTGGCATATAAGAGTTCTTTTTTCAAATAAGTCGGTATCTATTAAAGTGTTTGTAAATGGAAAATACGCACACATTTTAAGCAATGAAATCCAATGATTAATTTTTTTGTTTGAAAACTTTCTCTGTGAACCGCAACGGTTGCAAACGGTTCCTTGCAAGATTAATCCCGTAATCCATTTAGTGACCACTGGACAATCTTAGTTCGTCTTCTCAAGAAGAACAAAAAATACTTTAATATCAAGGTACGGGTTTGTTAAGGCTCAAATACCACAAATTCGATTATATCCTCCTTTGTCGAGACTCTCTTTAGGAAATATGTTTCAATTATAAATGTAGCATTTTATAGAAATTAATATACGATTTTAAATATCAAGTGTTGGTGACGCCGACAGCACACCTTCGAATTGGATTCCAATCAAAATCGACGTAATCACGCAATGCCTATTGAAAGCCATCCATAACGTATTGTGTGTAAAAACCCCGTAAACCGTTGATATAACAAATAAAGCGAACTTATAGTCAATTCGGAGCTCACAGCCCTAAAAATACGATGTAATAAAATACCTATTGTTAATCGGATGATGGATGAATGTGGCTGAAGAGCATGTTTGTTTAGCGCCTGCGATATCACCGGTTAATGCGAGTGGTTTTAGGATATGACGCACACACGTGCTCGAACTAAAAGTTGGAAATGTTTCATATGAATGATAATACGTCAGCGAATTTTTATCTGTACACAACATACAGTAATAACACATTATTCACACAATATACAAGCCCTGTGCCCGATGTTCAATTTGAACTTTACATTTACCATAAATTCGCTTCCATTCTTCTCATTATTTAAACCATAAATAATATGTTATATGAAAATGTTAACTAAATAAATCAAAATACATAAACTATAAGTTACGTAATATTATACTATAACAATAAATAATACGGCAAGAAATTAACTACAAATCTTATGACCGATGCCTCAAAATGTTCACAGCTTAGAGCACTAGTTCTTTGATGTTCTTGGGTTTGTTAAACAGTCGGTCGGTCGATATTGTCTGAAAGCTGTGGCAAGCGGTAAAGAGCGGTGTAAAATCAAGATCGCTTGTACCGCACAACAATGTTTAGTGCAGTCTGCACAAAGCAGTACATAATAGAACGCAGGAATACAAAAATGGCATTGTATATTAACAACGATTATTTTCTTTCAAGTCGTACAATAGACAACTGTAGCTATTGTTTTTATAGAATGTATTATTTTCCAAGACTTTGATAACCAACCATAACGCCAGGTTTCTTCCAAGGTAGGCAGAAAGCACCGAGTGTCACGTATGTCTATGCTTACAGATTTAGTTTGTATAACTGCAATTATATTAATGTTTTTTCTATAGAATCTTATGCATATATGATGATAATGTGGTAATCATATAAAATATCTTAAAATTATGAAATTGTGATTTAAAAGGTTAGTTTTTTGTGCCATACATTCATTTATATTTCGAATATAGGGCAACATACATGTAGAACATAAAACAAAAACTAATTTACATATAATAAGTACGTTTTTCGTTGATTTATATCTGTCACTGTACATTTTACTCGTATTGTTACTTCATTTATTACTACTTACGCACTACTAGCTATATCTTTTGTTTCCAGTTGTGTATTATTCGTTTCGGCTATTTTTCTGTCTGATTTTATAAAACGGTAATTTATTTTAGACCCCGAGACACATTCAGCCCTAAAGTAGCGACATTAGTTCGGTTAAATGCCTCGTTTGTAGCAGACGCAAAGACATTGGAGCACGTTAAATATTCCTTTTATAAGTCGAAAAGAGATAAAATAAGCTTGTTTTCCCTTGCCACCTGGACTCTATAACCTTCTACAATTTCTCTATTTAATAGTTACCTACGAAATATAAAGAGAGTCGGGTGTGGCCTCATCTCCCCTCCTATACTCGAGTCCATCGTAAGATTTTGTGTGCCCTATAACATTCTACCAGTGGATCATTACTATTAACATAAGGATGTTGCAGTTTCTTATTAAAACCTTCATGCTTAATTTCGAAATTTATTCATACAATAATACATGAATACAACAACAACATACATACAGCCGGTGAAACCTGGCAGTGTTCTGCGTTCCTCTGCCTACCTCTTCGGGGATTAAGGCGTGAAGTTACTTTTTTTTAAGTTATTCAAACAAATTACAAAAAATAGTAGAATGTATGTTTTTATGTCGTATTACGCTTATATGCCCCCGAAAAGGTAAGCAGAGTAGTGCAATACTTGATGGTATAGTACTTAGTAGGTGGTAAAAAGGCTCTTCAACCTCAACCCGAAATTCTGAAATTCACCAGCTGTTTTCGTTATTACGTATGATACAACTGACATTTATATTAAACTGTGACAAGCTATAGTTTTCATGGACTTTATATATCCCATAGGTGCAGTAGACGGAGAGGAAACGGCCCGAGTAGTGCTCTTTTCAATATAGGCTTATTAGTACCGTTAGGCAAACTCACTAACAGTGTGATTTTGACACAGGAATGAGCCAATACGAAAGAGCTGGTCAATAGCAGACTATTAGCATTGGCTCGCATTTCCTTTCTGTGGACTTAAACCCTCAAACAAAAGACATATAAATGCCTGGCAAAGGCCAAATATTTCAAGTCTTTGTGTCGTTTAGATAATACAGTACCTACTGTTTTGTAAGCTTTTGTACATCACCGTAATTATTTTTTGAATTTATAAAGGGCAGTAATTAAATTGAGTTCATAATAATCTCTCCATAGATTTGTACAAACATACTCTGTAATTAAGAAAAGAAAAAAAACGAATATTTTAAGCCGATATTTGGAAACACTACTTGTGTCAATGGCTAGTTCTTAAGGAATTCGCTAATATGAATCTTATTGAATAGTGAGATACATACATACATTTATATCTCACGCCATGTCCCTTACAGGGTAGGCTGAGAGCACGGAGTGCCAAATATCCCTACCCTAACATACCTGCCGTGCTTCTTCCACATTCATCAAGCTCTTCATACATACAGGTGAAATGAATTGAATAGTGAGATAATACCTATTTTTATAAACATATACAATTATCGTATAAACATATTGTAATGCAAAAGTACAATTAATATTCAGAACTTCCTGATAGATTGATATTTTTTTCAAAAATAGCCAAGTTACAAATTCAAGATAAAAATAATATTTTACTTGCTTAACGTTAAATAAATTTAAAATGAAATGACAATGTATGAAAATAATTAACGACAACTATAAGTAATTTTGAAATTATAAATAATGTTGAAATTGATGCCCGCCTAGGCAATCAAGATGACGACTAAAGTAGCTCTTAAAAATGTATAGTAGTCCCGCTTAATACGTGTTTAAATTTGAATAAATAGTTCAAGTTAAAATATAGGAATGGATTGTTCACTGTGCTTAATTAAAGTAGACGGCTCGGCCCGCTGCGCACGTTGCGGGTACATCATAGCTGAATAACAAACAATAATAGAATTAACAGTTTTTACACAGATATTGACGTCGTAGCGTTCTTAAAATATGTTGCAATATCGCTGACGTTCATATTGTCCTAAATGGTTTTAATTATTTAATACTCTTGGGCCTTTACACATGTGACTAACTTTGCGTAATGATGATGATGCCCATTGATCCAGTGGTTAAGAAACGGAACTGCTGAGCCCACAGATCTAAAGTTCGAATCGCATTTAGTACAAATATTCCTGTGATGAGAACAAGTATTTTTCTTGTAACTGTGGGCACAAAAACTGTCTATAAAAATATTTATTAACATGTATATATGTACTTTATTAGTCGTGTAGTTACCATATTCATAGGCTCCCTTTGAGCCTACTTTAGGATCAAATGGTCGTGCGTAGAGATGTCCCAAGATATTTATTGTGAAAACAGGAGATAAATTAAGCAATTTTGTTGTCCATGAACTGATCGGCCAACCAGCAACCGAGCGAAGATGTAATGTAACTAGTTAATATAGCACCTACATAGAAACGAGCGTTGTATTTCCACTGTCTAAAACATATCAGGTCAATAAATTCTCTTACAGATTACATTACTACTTAAATCAATTATGTCCCACGGACAAAATAAAAAGGGATAATGCGTGGTCTTAGAAATAAAAAAATGAAAGGCTTTTATTTTTAGTAAAGGATCAGAATACGATATACGGTACTCTTCCAGGGTGCCGCGTACCTTTTGTAGTTATCAGCCAGACCAGAGACCAGAAATGGGATTCGCGAAATATTTTTTAATATTTGTATGTACAGGGAGATTATATCTGAGACAGTTATTATTAGATTAAAAAATAATAGTTTCCGTAAAAGTTATTTCTCACATTAAATATATTAAGAAATGATTTATATTAGAGCTTTGTCAATGTAGTAAGTCTGGCTTTAAATGGTTTATGCAGTAGCTCGCTATTACTTAGATAACTGCGATGCACGTTTTTTAATATCCTGTTGATAATATTTTGAACTTTTTACGTTCTGCCGTTTTATATAAATTTCTACCCAAATCTACCGATCTTAGGCAATTATTCACATTCATGAGGAGCGGTTATCAATATTATGGAAGTGGAAATGTTCAAAACTGAAAAGTGAGAATGTTTGTGCGATATTCCACATTTAGAGAAGCTCATTCTCTGCTTGGTGCTGATACTTAGCAGTGGATACACACACACACGCACCCGTCCTCTTACCTACGTCCCCTCACATACACCTAGACACAAATCATGGTACTAAAATGTCATTACAATATTAACCTACACTCTTTCTTTAACTTAAAATCTTATAACTTGATTCAGTTGTCTAATTATGGTCTTCTTGATGGACTAATGCAACACAAGGGCTATTCCAGAATATTCCGGAACAATCGAGCCGATTTGATTGCAATTGTTAGCAAAGAAAATATTAATGATAAATGTCCTCTACTCAAAGTTTATACAACCCTGTTCACCTACGTAACACGTAAGTATTTTTAAAAGCTTATATAAATCTACATACATTTATGACATTTTCAATGAAAATTCATATTACCGGATTTTGTCAGTTGGCAATACACGATTCCTAGATGTTAAATAGTACGCCTTTAGGGTGTTTTATATGTAATTCCTAGATAGTAACACATATATAATACAGATAGATCGATAAACGCAGTCGAAATGACAATTTATAGATTCTGGTTCCGCGCCCGCGGTCAGGGACGTAGCAATGCTGCGAACAGTTTACTCGGTGCAGGAAAGATCTCAAAATTAGGTTTACTTTGGAGTTGACTCCATAACTTCGTACCAATGCCGTAACTAGACAAAAATTATACAGAGTTAACAAACGAGAGTAACCAATACAGAGTGTTAAATGTACTCTTCAAAGCGTGGGTATATTCTAGAAAAAATGCCGCTAACGGCCACACCGCCAATATAGACTGTAACAACCAATATAGACTTAATATACTCTCCAAAGCTCGGGTACATTCTAGAAAAAATGTGCCACTAACGGTCACACTCGAGAACGACGACCGTTACTTAACTTTACAGATCGGTTTTCGATATGCAAAGCGTCAGGGCTAAGCGGGTTTCTGTGTACATACTGGCATTTAATTTATATTTACCCTTCACAGTAAATAGATCGTCATCTAAGCTAACACAAAATAGTTATATTGTCAGGCTTTATCAAATTTGAATTTTGCTAACGACGATGTTAAGTGTACCCGACTTAATGTAATTCAATGCCTGGGAGCTCTACTATCGTTTGAAGTTATAAATGTAAATGTATCACAAAAATGTTATAAGGATTATGATAAGCTGCGATTAGTGGTTATCGTATCGTTGTATAAATGTTCTCATAAATTT
>DWEC01003166.1:0-10871 GCA_018245735.1 Microceris miodesmiata
CACGTTACAAATTGGTATAATAATAATAATCGACCCATTTAATTCCACTGTTGGAATATGGGTCTCCTCTTATATGGAGAGAGAGAGTTAAGGCCATAGTCTGCCCCGCTGGCCAAGTGCGGGTTGAATTGGTATAAGAAACAAATATTAATAGACACAACGTTATATCGCACAACTAAGAATGTTATAAAGGCATATGTGTCAGGCTTAAAACATATTCCATACCGATGTGTTATTGAGAATTGAAGTTATTGGTTAGTTTCCATATCTAAAATGCGCTTTGAGAATATATAATGCGGTTAATAATTGCGGAGGCTACGTCCCTCCGACGCACGGAATCTTTAATGAAAACAAGTATTACAGTAGGTACTAGAGACAGTAGATATCTTACAGAAACAATTATGTGTGAAATAAAAAACGGAAGTGAGTCGCTTAACATATGTACATAATATATTCTTCGGGTGTACGTCAATGGGGACGTGAATAACCCAAGGAGCAAGTGATGCTTGGTTTATATAGAACTAGCATGTCCACTCAAATAAGCTTAAGTTATCTAACCCAAGTTCTTTTGATATGGGTTCTAGCACAATATTTTTACACAACGAATAATAATACCGCAAGACCGCGACTGGCAAACGTAGCGGAGGACGCCCTCTAGCTAGGTGGAATGACGATATACGCAAAGTAGTTGGCAGTGATTGCATGCGAAGAACTGAAGATCGCTCAGTGGCCTATGTCCAGCAGTGGCCGATGACAGGGTGATAGTGTGTGTATGTGAGAATAATAATAATGATTTATTTAATCTAGAAGTTGTACGGTACATTTGTAAGTACAATCTTATAAAAACAATTGTAGATTATAGCAACGGCCATAATGTTAATATACACAGTTCAGAGTTCTGACGATGTAATTTGTGAGAAATCTGGTACCGGCGTAGATACACGTACATTGCACCATTTATAAAATTTCCTTAAATGGGTATTTGTCAGTGAGGAGACATTATCGCTGGGGCCGGGGACGTGAAACAGAATCCGCTATGTGCTGACTTAATCCCGGGTAATGGCACGCAATAAAGTGTAAGAGGCACTGAGTAACGTGAGACGTGGGCGCGTGACCTCTTCTCTTAGCCCTTACATGATTTACGTAAACACGAATATTTATTCCATCTGGTCGTAAGAGCTCTAATAATGTTCCATTAGTTTACCATGTGCGTCATAAAACACATTACAAAATAATCCTAGAAATAAATTCCTAAATTATATATTATGTCATATCATTTCTACCACTTAAACTAAGACCTACAGTTTCAGTGTGCTTTCGTTTTTACAAATGAACTTTTTGCCAGTACCTACTTCGTTTGAATTTTAATTCAGCGAACAAAGTAATGTAAATAATGAGAAGGGTACAATTTTGTGAGTTCCGGTTTCTCATTAAGTAAAGAAGCAAGTGGAAAATTAAAGTTTGTTTTGCGGTGTATTAATAAAAAATTCAGCCGCCATTGATCAAACTACACCAGAATGTACTAGAATGTTGAATAGACTGAGGCCAGATTTAAAGTATTGACAAACGACGAACGCGTTGTATCGCTTTATGGTATAATTGCTCACAAGGCGGAGTTTGTTGTTTGTATAATGCAAAAGTAAAAATCACGAATTTAATTGTAATTTAATCACTAATCAATTAATTGTAATTAATTAATAATTAATTGTAATTAATTAATAATTAATTGTAAACAATTATTTAATTACTAATTTAATTGTAATTAAATCACTAATTTCATTTAATTGTAATGGGTTGAAAAAAAAATCACTATGGAGATTCAGTATACGGAGATTCTATACGGAGAGTCAAATAAAATATTGTGGTCAACAATACAGTTGTGCATATTGTTATTTAGTGAAATGCTAAAGATGTGATCAAAATAGGCAAAAAGGAAACATGAGATATAGTACACAATATAATTAATTTATTATTATTACTGACACCACGATTGGTCCCTTACGGGTATTTACATAGTATTAGGAAGACGATGTGATGATGAGATAATGAGATAAGATAGTACTGAGTGTGAACAATCTTTCATAATTGACATGCTTCTTCCAACATCCTTACTCTTACACGCGGGTATTTTAGAAACTCTTGTCCCCTGCATCAGCCAGTATTTGACCTATCTGTTAAATATATGTAGATGAGTTTTGGCACCTGTATCTATCAATATTCGTATAGTCTATCTAATAGTCAGTCTCCATCTCTCAACTTTTCCTTCGAATTTCATTTGCCATTTTGTTCTTCTTTATTCTTCTTTAACTAATGCAAATCTCCGAGCGTCAATAAACTTCAAAATGGCATCCAACATTTATGTGGTGCGAAGTATGTTTAGCACCGTTTAGTTAATGACATCTACAGGATGTCGACGCTCACCGCAGAACTTAAGTACTAAAAGATTGCCCTTAATGTCCGGAATAATAAACATTGAGGTGAGCAAAAAGGAAGACACATAACCGCAACAATTTCTCTTGTGGACATTTTGCTTGCCTTTATTGGTTATATTTATCAATGCGAGCGAGCGCCGGTAAATAAATAGCTCCCTTGTTCCTAGTGAATCTCTTTTTCTCTGTAACATCTTTTGTAAAGTACAGATATAAATGTCGGATCTTATTGTTACACTAACTCATTCTCCCGCTTAGTTTTTTTTTATCAAAAGAAATAAACGCATATCTGAGTACAGGTTTCACAATACATTTGTCATTGCACGCTTATTGCAACAAATAAAGTTGAAACTGTTGGAAAAATATCAAGCTTTTGGATATTATGCAGAAAGAATATGCTAGTATATTTACGAGTACATGTTGTAATTCCTGATAATGCATACTTTTCTTGCCATCTTGGCTTGTTTAATGGCGAGTTTCATAAAAATGAAAAAACTATGTAATCCAGTTTACGAAAAGCTACAAAATATATAAGTGTAATATGTATCTATAACACTTTTCGCGAACCTTTAACGCCCCGTTCGTGTATATTGTACGAGGCGTCGTCTACAAGACACTGTCGGAAATGGGCGTAGCTCGGCAAGATTTAAACGATTACCCTACATACGTAAACGATAAGCTCGCGAACCGAGTATTCAATTGCAAATGTAATCAGGTTCTCTATTCAGCTGTGTCATGTCCTACATTCCATGTTGTGGTTTGTTTGTTGCATTTGTTGCGAACTAACATCCATATCTTAAGCACTGACCATTATGACTACGGAAATTCAAAGCTGTTTTAATCAAATACTATACGAAACGTAACACGTAACATTAAGCATGTAATCCCCGAAAGGTTAGGCAGTGGAGTATAGTACACTCCCACGTTTCACGAGTTATGTTTACGGTCCATGGTGTAGGTGGTGCGCGTATAGCCATACACCGGGTACAACTCTAAATACTATACGAATCGTGCAATATTGTGTAGGACGCCCTCTGGCCCGGTGGGATGACGATCTGCGAAGGCTGCAGGCAGATTGTTGAAGCGACAAAGCAAGGACAGGGCGCGATGGCGCTCATTGGGGGAGGCCTATGTCCAGCAATGGACTGAGATAGGCTGATGATGATGATGTGCAATATTGCGACAGTGAGACAGATGACAGCGTTGATACTTTTACTACTTTGAAGCGCATAAGAACGCAAATATGTATAATAACCACTCAAGACTTGAGCGTATAAAGTGTACGTAATTATATACCCTGTAATAAAGCAAACGATTTCAATTTCAATTTGTTTATCGCTGTATAAAAGAATTGGCGACAATTAGATCTCTGTATTTTGTATACCGTTTTTAAAGTTTTAATAGTTGGGAGCCGCCTACCCAGCGTGGAGATTACGGGCATAAACTCCCTTTTGGGGGAGGTCTATTTGCAGCAGTGGACTGAGATAGGCTGATGATGATGATGATAGTTGGGAGGCTCAAGTTAGTAAATACCGAACAATAGAAACGAAAAAGCGAATCGCCGTACAATCAACACTAATCGGTAATTGGAATCCTCGAACTCAACTCCCCGCCATAGAGATTGAAAGACTGAGATATGAAAATTAATACTTATATTCTTACTTGTACAGTATATTTTAAATAATAAAAAGTATCTTATATTAATCATTATTTTTCATATTAAATTAATACCATCTTCTGCGTAAAGCTGCCTACAAACACGTTGCTACTCCTAAAGTGCGAGTCTGAATACTTACAATATTCTATTACGAACTACTTGGAGGTAAAATAAAGTAGGATCAAAGTATACTTTCCAAGTTGAAGAAGTTTTAAGCACCTATTATCTTAGTGGACAGGGCATGCCTTCGTAATAAACTTTGGGGAAAACGTTGTTAAAAAAGAGAAAAGCCTGTAAATAGAAGCGTTCCGAGCTGTGTAATACAGGATACATAATTAATACGTATTTACATGCACAAATCCGTTCCACAAGTATGCACATTTTAATTTAACATGAAAATTTATGTAATGCTGTTAAGCAACTTTATTTTGTGATGTGCAAAACATCATTAAGGAAAGTATCGAATTTCGAAACATGTGCGAGTACCACTACATCATATTCGTATTGCAGTTCAAATAAATGATTCTTTACAATATAAAACTAAAAACCACACTTTTGCAATTAATCAAAATGTAAAAAATAATTCTTAATATTATGAATGAAATGATTGACCAGATTGAATGGATTGTTTGTAAATATTTTTTTCAAATTGTGTATTGTCATCGGTTCTTGATAATTGTTCAAAATTCTGAATTAATCTGACCGTTCGAAGTCGATAAAAACCGAATTCAAAGATTCATACATGCATACACACACACATACAGGTCAAGAAGATATAAGCGTGGTAAGAACAAGTGACGTACTTATTCGGCTACTTATAAAAAATAGTTAAAGAAAGGAGATATGAAAAAAAAATACATAGCTTCTCTCACGATGACTTTACACAATGCAAGTAGGGTAATACAAAATGAACATGAAAGCGTTTGTTTGCTGGTCGCAATTACTGCAGTTTCCTTGCAGCCATACATCCACGCCAGCGACGCGGAAGAACGGGAGAGCTTACAAGCTTTATTTTATATTTAGGTCTTGTACAATTTAACAGACCATTGACCTTTTTAGATTTAACTAGTTGGCCGTTTTGTGGTGGTCTACTTTATCTTAATCTTATACAAGGCTTTCTATAGACAGTGTTCATGAAAAACTAAATAGTAGTGACTGATTGATCTACGATGCTCATAATTTAATAGAGTTACTATAGGAACATTATAAGTTCGCCTGTAATGTCGTCCATCACCTGTAATAGCCGTCAAGTTAATAATAATTATGCTCACACAACTAGATTAAATGTTTCTTTATTATTAATTTCCACAAGTGAGCGAAATATTTGATTAATTTTGGTGATTTTGAACTAGCCAAAATATTTATTTAAACTTCTATTTTAAGACTTCACCTAAAAACTACTATAAAGATTGATGGGCTAACTGTTGTTTCACCGATCAGCTGAATTTGATTCGCTCAAAGATAATTTTAAATTAACGGATTCTTGTTCAATGCAAATACTATTCATAAACAAATGACATTCAACAAGTATTATTGTTAAATTTCATTGCTGTCAGTGCAGGCCTCAACTAGCAAGTTAATGCATTTATTTTTATTTAAATTCAAGTTGAAGTATGTTTATTTATTTAAATGCGTATAAAAATTGGAATCATGAAGTCGAAATAGAGTGATGTTGTAAAATAAGCCCGTGTTTTATGTGAAAATAAAAAGCGGTGTAGCACAGAACCCGAATTACTGCAAACTGGCTGCCTGCGGTTTATGTAGAACGACCAGAGACATGCAAATTTAATACATTTCCTTGTCTATGAACCTTTTTAATTGTGTAACTTTGGAAATACGACCTTTGTTTATTTAGATCTGCTGCTAGAAGGCATAACATTAACATAATATTATCTAAGGGAATGCTATCATGATAGCGAAGCTATGTGACATAAAATATCGTTATAACTACAACCATTTTTGATCTAGCTGTGAAAGATACATAGTATTAAAAAATCATGCAACTTAAGTTCACAAAATTAAGGTCGATTGTTTTGCTTACATCATCATCATCATCATCAGCCTATTCCCGTCCAGTGATGGCATCATATATAGGCCTCTTCAATGGCACGCCACTGAGCTCGATCTTCAGCTCTTCGCATCCAACCACTGCCAGCCACTTTGCGTCCTACACTGGCGTCCTACACTACGTTAAACATAGTATACTTTATAAATACATAGAAACTATTAAGGTCTTAAAGGTTATACAAAAGTACTTATATAATTTTGTAAGCAATCTACTATTCTATTTATCCTAAGAAAATGAATCGATCATGTTATAAGTAGTTACGAATATCCTAGATACAAATATATCACCTATGTATATATGTAGGCGTGTCATGATGATTTATTAGGCTTATATATTTTCCGCGTAACAAGAAAGAGGCCCTATTTTGATTCATGAACGTCAAAAATATTGCCAGATAAAAAAATAAACAGACTACAGTACAAATTACGTTAATTAAAACTCCCATTATTACGGTACCCTGTAAAATCATTGTCTCACGAAAAAAAACACGAAAATTATAAGAGAATTTGTGATTTTTTATTTCACAAACGCCGAACTTCATTGATATGGTAACAAGTATACCTATGTCAGAAATAAAATTATACGTCACCAAACAGACCACCGCCATCTTGTATTTCTGTACTAAACTAACGTTAGTTTTTAAAGCATATAATCTGCGATAAAACATGACCAACTCGTTTGATATTTAAAATTTGATATTGAAATTGAACATATTGATGACGTAGTAAATTCACTATTATAGTTCATCGCCATTATCATCATCAACCATTTTATCATATCACTGTTGGTCACGGGCCTCCCCATAGAATGAGAGGGTCAAGGCTGTAGTTGGCTAACGTGCATGTTTACCAATTGACACTTGGCCAGCGTGGCAGACTATGGCATACAATAAATAACAAAAGAATAAAATTTTCATAAAACAGTAATTATTAAGTTCTGTACCCAACTTCACAAACCTAATTATATTTATGGTTTTTATTTGCTTTAAAGTTGGAAAATGAGCTTTTGAGATTTTGGATAAGGGGTAAGCTTAGAACCCGCTGAGAGTAGCTAACATGCGTTCGGAGCTTGCCGCAGACGAAGCTTATTTTGTTGAACAAAAAAGTTTGAGTAACAACAGTGTGTGCCGGCGGCTCCGGGGACGCGCCCACAACAAATTACTGGCAAACGACTTCCAAATAAATTAACTCTCAACTTTCAAGCATTTTACTTTCTTTTTGTGCGATGAGAATTAATTTTCTTTGTGTTTTTTTAGGCTTTAATATGCTTACTGTATAATTCATTCGCAAAATAGATGTAGGTGAATTTCTTCAAAGGACATACATTTTTAAACGATCTTTTCAAATGTAAAACACACAAGTTACGTTCATTTCTATTAAGAATATTGTATGAACTATTCGAACTCATGTTACATTCTAAATTATTACATATACGATATGTATAAAATCGATTATAATATTATACATTTATACACAAAGGGATGTGAACATTTCACAAATAATATCTTTTTTAATTATACCTAAATATTTCATACAAAATAACAATTTTATTATTACCATTAATGATATTTAGCAACGTTGTTTTTCACGTGAAATCCTCAAAAATCGTTCCAAACACCTTTGCGTTTTTTAATGACAATTTGTTAAAAATCAGCTTAGAAAATATGTATAGAAAATATGTAATGTTATATGTTTAGAAAATATGTAATGTTATAATAAACGAGTTCTGACTTAAATGATTACGTGGAATCCTCAAAAAACCTTCGAAGCATCTAAGACTGCGACCTTTTTAAGGATCTGTCAGAAATCAGCTATTCTCGTTAGAAATGTTATAATAAACAGCGAGTTCTAACGCTCCACGCTACTGCGTGGTACCTACTGGTAAGCGCACAGAAAGTTGTAAATCAATAGACTTAAATGAATAGTCACATCCTTTACTCGTATACGCTGGCATCAATCTTCGCTGAGCTATTAATTAATTAGTATTAGCGGCGAGAACCTATGTCTTGTTTCGTACGTAATTTATGTTGGGAGGTAGGTACGGTTAGAACCGGCTGCCGAGGCCTTTATCTAATAGAACCCTCCTTGCTTGAACGTAATTACTTTAGAATCAGTTAACAGTCGTCTGCAACCACAAAAGTTTATAATCCAATCGCAACAACTACATATTTACATTCATGTCTAAAGGAATTATTGGCCGTAAAGGTGACAGAGATTCGTTTATTCATTTAAAGTTTATTACCTACTATTGTTTATCATGTTGTATCTTCACGTTTTATTAGGGTTGGTGGATGTAATTTTATTTTCAAATAAACATATTCATATATTACAATGCTCTAGTATTCGCTTGAAGCCATAAAACATGTTAGTACCATAATATAAAGCGACAACGTTATATTAGGATTTATATCCACAAGATTTGTTAGATCTGTCAGTAAGCTAAATGTATTGCTAAGTAAAAGATTGATAGATCTTTAGCATAGCTAGAGGTGCACATAACTGAGAAATTGCGGTACTTCATTACATATATCATTACATATGCATATGTGAATTAACCCACACATAGTCATTTTTTTGAGTGTAAGTTGGCTATTTTTGGATAACTCTAGTTAAATCCGTCTTGGGCAAGTCAGAATTCAGATCTTGTCGTCCTATATCATATATCAGCTAGGTGGGTACTTTCTTCATAACTGTGCTGGTACCAGTATTTAAATCTCCTCTCAAGTTTCAACTTTTTGTTCATCTTAATTAATAGCATGTTGCATTTTGAGTTTAACTGTAATATTTTGTTTCATAGCAACCACCCGTTGACTTCTCTTTAATTAGTAGCTGTCCCACTAACTGCTTGAGGCCTAAAGCGACAAGACTGAACTCCACCTCGCCATTGGAATATAACAATTGGATCGAATCCATAACGTACACATGAAAACACGGAACCGCGCCTGAAAATGTTCCATCAGCGTACATCAAAGAGATTTGACGGATCTTTTGTAATATGCCTACGGGTCAGGGGTACGAGTGCCCTCATTGTACACAGAAAGCCCTTTAGTTTATTCTATGATACTCACGTGTTAGCCGACTTATTCCGCAGCTCAGATATTACTTGCAGATTAATGAACATCCCCCGCAGCGAATTAAAATTGAATGAATTTTACACTTGGCTATAACGGATAACTTGTGTTGCCGAGAGAGATTGCAGCGTGTATAATTTTATGATAATGAAAATTGCCGGTGAAAGTAGTACTTTTTATAGCGCAAGTTCTTCACGTTTTGTATAAAAGGTATGAATAATGAATGCATTGTGTTCTGCATTAAATTTGTGGTGGATTTATTAAAATGTACAACGTTACTTATTTTAACGTTTCGTTTATTTACTACACCGAATATATGTAATGTTTATGTAAGAATTTAAAAAACGCAAAGATTATGTTTTTTAAATTATATTTGTAACATACATATTTTCCGTGGCATATACGTATACCCGTATTAGTATTATATCTTCCACATTAATTCATTTATAATTATTCCTAAAGTTCGTAATCTATGCGAATTAGGGCCAAAAATAAATTTATCTATCTGCAGATGCGAAGAGAACGATTTGAAACGCTTTAATTGTTAAACCGTTACACAAATATATTCTAATTATGAACTACAATAATTCGTAAAATATTATAAGTACCTGTAAATCACTTTAATTGTTTGATCAAATAACATTTTAAAAATAAAAGACATAAATAAAATGCTTCACTAGAAACATGGGAACGATTTATTTCCGGCGCTCGCTCGCATTGATAAATAAAACTAATAAAGACAAACAAAATGTCCGCAAGAGAAATTACGTCGGCACTATAAGTGTATACCTGTTCCTTTATACTATTATTTTAAGTTATGTCAACTATTACTTTGGCTGTATTCTACTAGTTCTCCCAATATATCACTTTCAGCACGTATTGTATATACACTAGTTGACGTACAAATTAATTCAGACCATGTTTTATGACCGCCATAAAACTGTTCAGAAGAGAACTTAATAGCCATGGTGTTTAAGAAAAAAAATTGGCGGCGTTATACTGGAGCGCTTCGTAGTACTAGTATTGAAAAACATGTTAATTATTCATGAATAATGCGACACGTGTCCCGCGGGCTCCGAGGAGCGTCGCGATGCCACGTGGCCCTTGTTCTTGAATATTCAGGTCCCCCCTGGAGGGCGTGCCGCCAGTCCCGTTACTATCGCATAGCACCCATCTCACGTATTCCTTATGTGTCAACCAATCCACAAATTCTCTCTCCGCTTAACTTAGAAGCCTCCCTCGAAAATAAACGAAAAACGTAAAGCAAGGACGAACCGGAAATTAAATAGAGAGCGTTCTAAAATCATAATTCTGTACGGATACTGAACAAATAAAAGGAACAGTTAAGGTTTGTTTCCAAATGAAAACATTCGCCCTTAGTTCATATCCTGTTACTTGTGAAGGCCTCGACGGAACTCTGAAAATTGCTCATTATTTACACAAAGTTGTTGTTATCATTGAGTTTTAAGTAAGTACCAAGTTTGTTTTCTTGTTTATCTATATTAGCATTTCAACTTAAATGGCTCAAAGGAAGTCATTAGCCAGTCATTTCACACAGGATAGATCGTTATACTGTTTTGCCGAGCCGTTCATAGAAATTATTATGCTTATGGTCTATATACGCTTGCATGAATATACATATATATA